>WAAB01000078.1:1661-12249 GCA_013389865.1 Piaya cayana
TTTTTTTTTAACTTTTACAATAATTGTTTCATGTTGCTTGTTTAGATGAGAGACAAGTAAATAACTAGATAATATCCTTCTTTGTAAAAAACCCCTCTTTTTGTGCTGGAGAAATCTCTCTGTCCTAGCATGGAGAAGTTATTCAGATCATTCAACAGGCTGCCCAGGGAGGTGGTTGAGTCACCTTCCCTGGAGGTGTTTAAGGGATGGGTGGATGAGGTGCTGAGGGACATGGTTTAGTGTTTGATAGGAATGGTTGGACTCGATGATCCGGTGGGTCTTTTGTGACCTGGTGATTCTGTGATTCTATGATTGATTCTATGACTCATAGTGGTATAATATGCTCATTTGTTTGTGGAATAGGTGTCTTTTGTAAAGTTTCAAATTAAATGCATTTTTAAAGAGGATAACAGGATGGAGATTCAGAGTTTTTTTAAGTGAGAGAAATAAGATAAAGTTTCAACATACAAAAACACAGTACAAAATTATGACTGATTTGCAATCTGATCCCAGAGTAAAGCATATAACCTCAGTTTCCTGAATTGAAAATACAAACTGCTTCTGCTTTACTGGGCATTTATGAGACAGAAGGAAACATCAAGGATGCTATGAAGCAGAGTTTGGGTCATTTAAGTAGTATAAGCCACAGACAGAAATGCAAGGAAGTTGCTTTTGTGATGATGTAGAAGAGGTGATTCATCTTTATAACTTATTAATATTACAGTTTGTTCCCTCCCTGCATCTTTGGATATGATACTGCATTGTCTACTTCAATGACTGAGGTTTAAAAAAAACCCACAAATCTCTTAGCAAAATAATTCCATTTGCTGTTATGTACTTTTCAAGTTTTTTATTCACCCTATTAAGAAAATAACCTTAGCAAAATTATTATAAAGCTCTAATTCTTACTGGTGCTTTGACTTGGTGCTAATTTCATGCTGATTAATACTTAAAAATTTATACAATTTCTTAATATCAGCTCACTTCTTTCAGTAAACAAAAAAGGAAGTGAGATTAACTTTTTTATATTTGGTTACTACCACTAGTAAATAACAGACCCAACTGGGGCACATAGTTACGGGCAAATTATACCCCAGATAATTTTCCATCTGTTTAGGTGATTCTAACAAAACATAGGAGGAATAGAGTACTAATAGTAGACAGGTACCATTGGAATTGATGATTTCTAATTTCTTTTCTGATCTAATGATTCTATGATTCTAATCTTCAAGCTATGTAAGGAAAACAGAAGAGAGTAAAAGAAGCTCACAGAAGAAATAAAAGATAAAGAAAGGAATATGTTTCCTGAACTGTCATCCAGAATCAGTATGTAAAGTATTCTACCTGACTTAGCATTTATGTAAAGAACATTTAAGAAGACAAGTATGAATAAATACAAGGTAAAATATTCCCTAATTTAACTGCTGCAGGGATCATAGAATTACAGAATCATAAAATGCCAGGTTGGAAGGGAACTCAGGAATAATCTGGCCCAACCATTTTAGGTGATCTATAAGGATAAATAAGATGACCCAGCAGCCTGTCAAGTTGAGGCTTTAAACTATCCAGTGTAGAGGATTCTACCACTTCCCTGGGGAGATTATTCCAATGTTTAACTGTTCTCATGGTGAAAATTTTTCTTCTGGAATGTCCCCAGTACCAACTTACACCCATTACCCCTTGTCTTTTCCATGTGACTCATTGTTAAAAGGGCATCTCTACCCTCTTGGTAGACACCCTTTGTTTACTGGTACATGCTAATAAATTTTCTCCTAATCCTTTTCCTCTCAAAGCAGAACAAACCAAGTTCTTGCATCCTTACTTCTTAAAGGAGGTTTCCTAGTCCTCTGATCATCGTGATCATGTATGCTGCCAGTGGTAAACGGGAGGGTAAAGAACCCATCACTACTTTCTACCTCACCGCAGCACTCCCGACCTTTACTCCAGTCTGCAGATCTGCAAGGCTTACTAGATTACCTAATCATTGAATATATTTTAAATAGACTATCTTACTTAACACTCACAGAGATCTTTCTGGATCTCAGAAAATGTCAAGGATGCAAGCATATAAATCATGAAAAGTGGAGGGACTCTTGGACTCTGGGGGTGTACCAGCCAACTCCTGACTCCAGCCCAGGCAGAGGTCTGAGGGCAGCCTTATTCTACAAATCTACTATGGTCTCCAGAGCCACCTCAGAACCCTGGAAGAACTGACTGAGCACTTGGCAGCTGTGCACTCCTGCTATTTAATTTGACTGGCCAGGAGATACAGCTGAGTGGTGTCAAGACTCTGCCTTTTTCCTTTCCTCCTCCCATTCCCAGAGCAGATGTTCATCCCCATTCCTCATTCCTGGGTAAAAGAACAATTTTGCCTGTAATGCTGAGAAATCTAAGCTCATCTCTAAAAGTGACTCTTTTCAGTCTTAACATATCAATATTATGGATTTTTTTCCTACCTAGGAACTAGTTGTTTTCAGCATATTTAATAATATTTTTGAGATTCGTCTGAATAAGACTTGTCTCCCTTTGGTGATGATGCTGATAAGTTTGTCACAAGGATACAATGAGTAATAACAAGGATTGGTTAGAAGCAGGTGAAGGGAATGAAAGTTTGAAACAGATTTTATCTAAGGATGTGAGCAAATCTCAGCTAGGGGAGGGTGAGCAGACTAAATTTCAAAATATGGCAGAATTAACAGACCTCAGACATGGCTGTCAGATTTAAAAAAAAAAAAATCAATTTGGGCCACCAGATACCACATAGTATTTTTACTTACAAGAAGGAAGAAAAAGGAATTTAACAAGTATAGACCAATTAAGCTGACCTCAATAATATTTTGGGGATGTAGAACACATTTTCCAGTGAAAAATTAATGAAAGACATGGAGATAAATGGATTATGGGATAAAACGAAACATGAGTTTATTGAATGTGGACTAAGCCAAACTAACTCAGTGTGCTTTTATTCTTGTAACAAATTATTTTCTGCAGACAGGCATTGCTCAGGCTCTCATGTCTTTAAACTTGAGTAAAGCATTTCATATAATGAGCCACATGGAGAATTTTTACAGAATGAAACGGGATTGCTGAAAACTGTCAGGTCCAAAAGATCCTGTTAAAAGACATATGGAAATGGATCAAGCAATAGGAAAAACCTCCTGTCTGGAAACACGTCTCAGATATATTTTTTTAGGATCAGCTTTGGGACTAATTTTACTTGATATTTTCGTCACTGACCCTGGCACAAAAAGTCAGAAATTGATCATTTGGTTTGGCAGCAAGTAAGGAAGGACAGTCAATAAAATGAGGAGAAAATGTCAGACAGGAAGAAACAGAGACATTTGAGTACTGGGATAACAGAAATGAAACAAAATGTACTTGTGCAAAGTGCCAAGACATGAACATCCACTAAGAAAAATTATCACCATATCCTGGGAAATTATTAATGGGAAATGATAGAAGATAAGAAAGAACAGGAAGCTATTAAAAAGCTAAACTAATCCTAGACTTTTTTTTTTAAATGTTCAGATAAGGAATTATTCATTCTGGTATGCATGACTGTGGTAAAGTGACAATAAACACACAACCACAGTGCTTCTCAGGTTATTGGTAAAAAAAAAAAAAAAAAGAGGAAGCATTACTGTAACAAGGGTGAGAAAAGGATAATTAGGAACAAAAGAAATAGGAGAAATACTTTTTCACCACACCACAGTCTTACGGAAGAAGGGAGGTAGAGGGGACATGAATGCCCTTTGTTAGTGATTTAAGACAGCAAAATGGAAGTGATACATGAGAAAAGTTTGAGGCAAATGGCCAAAAGAAATTTAGACTAGAGATTGAGAAAATGCTTCTGATATTCTGAAGTGAGACTATGAGATGGTTTCTTAGGAGCAGTGGGAGGATTTGCACACCGTAAAACAGTGCTCGTTAATGCCATGGCAGGGATTACATGACGTGCTAAACTGTTATAGCAAGGAACAGGATTCAGAGCTGAGAACATAAGAAAGTTAATCGGTAGGAAACACTAAAACTGCTGATAAACTACTCTTTAAACTTTTCAAAGATTCACGCAATCCATTAGTCTCATTCATTGGTCTACAGCTGTATTTCAGTGTGTCCCACCTCAGCAATGCAACAAAGGAACTATTGGGGTCAGGAGGACCCCCAACCAAAATATCTCCCAGGTCCTTGGGAGAAGTAAAAACTCACTTTGAGAAGATGACTTCTAAACCTCTGCCTAACCTCTGACTACCTAAACCTCTACCTGTGTTAGGGCACTGGGCGCTTGGCATGGACAGAGAAGCCACTCATGTCAGTCCAGAAAATATCCTTAGCCATTTCACCTGTAACATAGAGGCACATTAGCCATTATTTTTGTGGTTGTAAAAATCACACAGAATCACAAGGTTGGAAAAGACCCACAGGATCATCGAGTCCAACCATTCCCATCAATCCCTAAACTGTGTCCCTCAGCACCTCATCCACCCATCCTTTGAACACCTCCAGGGATGGTGATTCAGCCATGGAGTCAAATTATTCAAATGGAATCAGAGGGTAAAGCAGCTAAATTCAGATTTGGCCTGCTAAGAAAACATGAACCAACTCTGCTAGTACTCAACAGAGGAAGAGTTTACAGCTACTGTCCCCTCCTTCAAAAGTGAAGGCAACATGGTCTGACTGTGTGTTCTCCCTACCCTCATCCCAACCTGACCTTTTCCCATAAATCCTGATCAAGTTATAACAACCAGTGGTGATCATGATGATCAGTGATGCTTGTGATGTCTGGATCCACCGCATGGTGATTTTAGGGAGAAACAGATTACAACAGCATAGCAAAGGAATAATTTATGGTAATACACCCATCTGGCCACAGGACTGGTCAGCGTCTGACTCAAATCAAATCTAGAAGAAGGTATAACCTGTGGTCCATATGTTCTGTGAATACAGTTGTGAGTCAATCAACCTACTCCACAGTGAGTAGTCCAAGAATATTTTTATTTCTCCTGAAACAATAGTGGGCTGCACATTAGGATCTCCCCTTGAAAGTGATACCTCTCAAGGTTACTCCTTGAGATGGAGAGAATCCTTGCCACAACAGACCCTTGGTAAGGGAATTGGGAACAAGTGCACTGAAACTATGTGATCTTAGCCAAGAGGCCATAGAATCATAGACTCATTAGGTTGGAAAAGACCTTAGAGATCATCACCTCCAGCCATATTAAGGGCTGATTGTGCATATCTAATCCTTCAGACATAAACCATTGACTAAGTCTTCAAGTAAGTCTGGACCTACCCACAGCTAGACAGCTCTCTGAGAAGTAGTATGGAAAACCAGGGTATCCTTTCTGTCCTCACAACTCAGTGGGAGCTCAGTGGGTTTCCCTGGCAGTTTTTTCTGACCCTGTCCTGTGTTCCTTACTATTGAACCTTGTCACCACTGTTGCATTTATTATCAAACTTTGCCAAATCTCTGATTTATATCAGTAAACATATTGTTGCTTCTCTCTTCAGGACAAAGTGCATCACTCTGTCTCTCCATCTGAAACACGTCTGCAGACTGGGCAGCTCAGAGTGCTATGTCTGGGGTGAGGGACATCCCAGAATTCATAACTATTCAAACCATTATGATTATTTCTTTTCAGTTCTGAATGGCTATTCTGCCATTCTCAGTCCTCTGGCTGAAACAGGCACCTCTTTAAGTGGTTTCAGTTACTGTGTGCAGTTCTGGGCCCNTTGGAATATGCTGCCCAGGGAGGTGGTTGATTCGCCTTCCCTGGAGGTGTTTAAGGCACGGGTAGACTAGGTCCTGAGGGACATGGTTTAGTGTTTGATAGGAATGGTTGGACTCAATGATCTGATGGGTCTCTTCCAACCTGGTGATTCTATGATTCTGTGATTCAGTGAAGGACAGAACAGGCCATGTTCAAAACCTTGGTGATGCCTTCTGAAAACACAGGTATTGATTTCATAATTAGAGTTTAAATGGAAAATGCCCACCTGAGTTTAAGCTTCAGTTTAATCTCTTCAGAGGAAAACAAAGTGTAATTACTGGTAAAATTTTTACTCAATACAGGATTACTGGTTTAAAAAAAATCCAGAAACAAGAAAACAGCAACCCCAAAAAGAAGCAGCCATGTGATAATGGATTTGCCAAATGCATCTCTGACAGATTTAACTTCTCTCTAATAATATTTTTTATAATTGTTACAGCGTGAAAATATGCAATATCACAACCTGCAAATGGTTCATTCATATTCATGCTTTCCACTTGTTAGCTGCTGGGGCATGTTCTCAGATTGCTTTATATTATAAGTTGTTACTTATTTACCATGCCAGTTAATGACTCTGATATAGCACATGTGACATGAATTTGTAGTTTACATCACAAGTACTTGAGATTTTCCAGTGAAACACATCTTCACTGAGAAAAAAAAAAAGAAAGGAAGAAGATGAAAAGAAATCACCCACCTCTATTAATTAAGATGACATTGTTTTGTAGAATAACATTTGTTCAGATGATCTGACAAAATATAGATAGGTTTTTATGAGAAGCAGATTCCAAATATCCAGGAAGAGCCCATGGGTGATTTCCAGGTATCCCAGAAAAAATTCCACCACAGGATTAGCCACCACATGGCAATAACCTGGCAAAAACTTATTTTGGGATATTTTTTTGAATCAAGGTCTCAGTACCTTCAGGGCATGCAACTCCAGGTCAGCTCTGAAACGATCACCTCTGCACTGATGTTTCCAAAAACCCTGTTGCAGAACAAGAAACTCAGAAGCTTGTGAAATACATCTTATCAAAGGCCACCTCCTGGTTCCATAGCAATAGCCTCCTGCCACTTCTCTGTAGTCTGAATCTCAAAACATTTAAAGTTTGTGCTGTTGAATCGGTAGCCAGGACCTTGTAGCCCTGGCTTCCAAACTATCAAGACATCACCCCCTAACACTCCTCACATGAAACATGATATGCAAAACTATTAACAACTAATACATATTATTAGAGGAAAGCAAGATATATGTAAGAAAACAAAGGATATTTTTGGAAAGTCCACTGTAATTTCAGACTACTAAAAAGCAACTGTGATGGTTTGAGTCAAAACTCTCCCCTCAAACCACCACAGCGTCTGCAGCCCCTCCTTCCTACCAACCCTCACCCCACTGTACAAGTCCGAGAGAGAGATAAGGTAGGAGGAGAGAAAGGCTGAAAATACTAAAAAAACAAGCAGACTGAAACTAAGTGATTATATATATTAACACTAATATGCAACTAAAATACTACATATACAATAATCATAGAATAAGAGACCCCCCAGAATATTCCCTGCCCCATAGGGAAACAATCAGAGATCCCCAAAATAATGAAAGAAAACCCCCCTGCCACGAAGGAAAATTAAGAATCCAGAAAACAGATTAATATAAGCTAACAAGAGAAAATAAATTATTACACTCCTCAGATAGCAAAATCTCCATGCCGCTCTCGGAGTCCAATGCTTCACAGAGCTTGACTCCTCCAGCCTTTCCCCACACACACCCCGGAGAAGAGAGAGATAAGACGGAGCCGGAGCCGGAAAAGGAAGTGTCCGACCCCCACAATACACCCTGATTTACATACAAAAGGTTGGATGGAATACTTGGGATTTGTAGTTTTTCCTCAGCAACAACCTGGCTATTCTGAAGGGGCCAAAATCAAACCATGACAGCAACTCTGCTTAAATAAACTTTTTTCTTCATCCAGGGATAAAAATATTTTTCCTCAGCTTTATTGTGTTTACTTTGTCCTAAAATAGTTAAAAATCATTAGCATTTTTTGAAAGCAGACTCTGAAGATTTAAAATATAGATGGAAAAAAAGCTGATGCAAATATATATAGGACATTGGAAATATGAAATGTGAACTAGGAAAGGAACAGATCTCTTGTTTCCTTCTTTATCTGAGTAGTACATAACTGATTTCATAGCAGGAAATAAAAATCAGTTTGAAGATCCAAAACCCTTAGAAAACAATAGGATGTGTTAAATAATGTCCTGTGTATATGGATGCAGACAAAGAGATAAAGTGAGAGAAAATTTCATGGGATGGACTATGGAGTAGATTGTGTTTAAACTATCTCCTCTGCAGTCTCTAAATGTGCTGTGTCTCTCACTGTGAAGAATATTCAACACATAAAATGAGCTTTCTTACCTTTTTTGTTCAGATACGTGCAGGTCACCTTTACACTCACTGGGAGAACTTTTTTTTTTCCCCAGTCATGTTCCATCTATCACACTGTACATTTAGAGAGGCAAGAGCAGATGTGTCAGACACTGAAAATGAGGCAGAACAAAGAGGAATAGGCCCCTGAAGGAAACGAAGAGAGACGTTCTGCAAGCAGAAACAGAAGAAGTGTGAGAGAGAAAAGGGACTCTAAAACAGAGATAAATCAACAGAGAATCAAGTCCCTTGAAAGAGAAGGTGAAAAAAAATCCCTAAAAATAAAAAGATAGCAAGGGACATCTGTCAATCAGAAGGACCAACAAGTCTCCAAGAATTTTCGTATTGTTATTGCAGTGACAAGATGAAAATTCAGCTAAATCATAATGGACTTCTTACTACCCAGCCATTTCAAGTGTAATGTTTAATACAGATTACAAGAGGAGCATTCCTCCTCCTCCATCACTTCAGCTCTATGCTTCTATGTCCACTTGGAAAAAGAGAAAGTAAGTAAGTAATATGAGATGCATAAAGACCTAGTAAACATTCCATCTGGAGAGCAGGTCTTGGTTCCTAGATATATATTGTATTTACTGTGTAAAAACTATCTCAGAACAGCACTTCATGTTCAGATACTCTGCACTCCACTATACTTTCAACCACAGTCAATTGCAAAGCTTACTGCAAAATGAAGTGGAGAAGTTTGGTACTAAATGAAGCAAAGCTCCAAAACCAACTGAATAGGTCACCTACAGCTGTTAGAATTGGAAAGAAGAAAAAAAGGGAGGATGTTTATCAACTTAAAAAAAGATGTCCTTATTCAATCAGATATCTAACATCGTCTGTTGTCTAACCATCTGCAGAGCGGAGGCTTGAAAGTGCAGTCTGCTTTAGGTGACTGCTGTTTCCTTGTTCAAAACCCATTCTATCCAAACAGACTGTTATCAAAGTTTGATATATCTCTGAGATAAGAAGACGTTCCTTCCTCTTCTTTTTCTATGGTTTTTCATCTAGCATTAACTTTCTCCCAGTTGCTTTTTTCTGCATCTCACCACACTTTTCTTATGTAAATAACTAAAACAGAAGTGGAGGATGTGGAGGGGATGTGGAGCGTATGGAACTAACTTGGTCTATTATTCAAAGTAATTTTTTTTTTATTTCAAGTGATATCTAAATTGAGGTAGCTTTTTAAATGGAGATATTTCATCAGACAATGCCGAGGAACAGCTGTTAGTAAAGAAGGAAAAAGATATTTAAACAAAATAAAAATCTGAAGTTATTTTAAACTTAAGCTTGTTTCTTTGGAAAGCATTCAATTGTTCTGCATGTTAGACTACAAACTATATTCTTGACAGATTGGGGCTTCTAGACTCTGAAGCAACACATAAAAGTGGTTAAAAGAATGGCCCGACCAATAGTTGGTAGTATTGATACGCAATTCTAAGCAAATCTAGCTATCTAGCTATTAAATGTCAGTAAGCAGCACATTATAAACCCTGGAAATAATGAAACAACTAATCCTGAAGTGGAAGAGATTTATTTACCAAATCTGGTGAATTCCTGAATGCTCTTGAAAGAATGAAAACCTGGACTTTATATTCTCTTGGATGCTATTTTCTAGGCTTATGTTATAAAGAGGAGAGAGAACAAAGGTCACTTTCAACCTGCTTCTTATTCGTAAGCTCAGCTTGAAGACTTGGCCAACTTGGCTATGATAGTTTGTTAAATGGATTGGCCTGGGGCAAGAAAACGAAGCTAAGTGTACTCTGAAAGTTCTGAGAATTTGGATCAGGGACTATTCCATCTGTTTAACGGCAGGACAGACACAATGTGGTTGATGAATGATAGAAGTGCTTTTTATCACTGTGGTGTTAATGACATAATGAAGGTCTTTTAAGAGTGCAAACGTGGTGTCCTATAAATCTGCTCCTATACATTTTCCTTCATTTATCAAATATTAAAGGGATTTTCACCTTCTGTTCTAGAAATTGCGGCAGAGCCGCTACTTTGATTTAGGAGAGCTTTTAGCTCTTTTGATGTCCTTTATATTTTACCACATAGGTAAGTAGGGTTTATTTCATCGCATGTCCTGTTTAAAAGGTTTTAATATTGATACAATCTGGGAAGATAGATATATAATAAATTTTCATATTTTAATAGGATTATTTCAGAGAACACAGTATGAGGAAAGGAATTGTACTAGGCCTACGTTTGATAATCAGTTTAACCCTAAAACAAAGTATACAAAACTGCAAGGATTTCTTTCTCTCTTACGCACATGATCTCCCTCTTCCTTCAGGCTAACTAAGGGCTTCCTGATAATATGAGAAATAGATCCCCTTTCTTTGAATCCCACAACTGATACTTCCAAAACTACAATTCTTCTCATCCT
>WAAB01000079.1:0-26205 GCA_013389865.1 Piaya cayana
GAACAAATGTCATCCAGAAGCAGCCCCAGAGAAAAGGCATGATTAGAAAATGTTTTGCTTGCCATTTGGCTAGTATAAGGACATTGTAAGTTCAGTTCCTTAACCTTCAAATTTTCAGGGCTTATCCATCTCCTCACAGAATAGTCAATCAATCCTGAGAAGTTGAGGAGTCCGTAAGTACATACCATGGCAGCTTTCTGCTCATAGTCAGCACGGCTCATAGCTTTCAGAAAAACTGCATTTAAAAAAATACTTTATCCTGCTCAGTAGCAAATGGCATTTGAGACCCCTGTGGGCACTTAGACGCCTGCATGCTGCCTTGGACACCTTGGGCAAGTACAAAACCAAAATACTGCATTTCTAGAGTAAGCCACATAATACCTACACTGGGGGCTTACTAACTACCTGTGACTCACACAAACTTTGCACAAATCATGCAGTGCTTTAATAGTGCTTCTTGACAGAAACAGGCAATGATTGAGCAGTTGCCCTGTCCCTTGGAAACTAGTCTTTAACTAGCCAAAGTCCCTCCAAAACATCTTATAAAGTATCACTCCCAGACACAAAGACAGTCCATAACCTGACACGTTCACACTAAGATTAAATCTATCCACTATGGCACTGAGAAGTCTCTGAAAGGTCTCTTCCAGAGATGCTTGCTGATAAGATGCATGTGAAGCTCAGCACATTTTCTTATGTGGCCTCTACCTGTTAAATGTTCCCTTCACGACCCTCTGTGGGCCTGACCTACCTGTAGCAGCTTATGTGTGCTCCTGATGACACATTAAGTGCCAGGTATCACAACGGGAATGTTCTCAACCAAGACCCAGAATGGCTGTTTCACAACTTTAAAAAACCACAGCTATTCAGAAAGTTTCCATTCGTGGTGAACTATTATGACTGTCAAAGTGGGAGATCCTCATATCTTCCTGAGTGAATTACGAAATGTGTTTGCAGGGTGTGCCTTTACAATTATTTAAATAGTAGACAGCTACATCACAAATAAAACAACCATAAATCTCAAAATGGGGAGATTGCTTAACATATTACTGACTTTCTTCTTTCCCTTTGTGAAACCACAGGAGTTTTTGCCAGTCACTGGTATCGTTTTATTTCACATGATGTACCCAGATGGCACAGTAATGGCAGCAATAGAAACAAGATTCATATTTCATTCACAAGTAGATAAATCACTATTCATTTGAACCGCTGTGAAAAAACATCACAAAGGTTTTTAAGGTTGTTTCTAGGATTTACAGGGCTCTCATTTAGTACTGACAATGGGCAACAACTGCCTTCTGAAACAGCTTCAACAGAATCACATGTTAAAATCCACTATACACACTACACAATCACAATCACACTACTACTTCAAACAAAATTAGGTGTCAAAAGTGCAATGAAAGTGGTAGGCATATGCTATGCTAGCTCAGCAGTCCTGCTATCATCACTTTGGAAATGCTGGTTGTTGTGATTACCTCCAAATTTCCATCCTAAATATTACCACTAAGGCATAAAAGAAGGCTCACTGAGGCAATACACACCCACTGGTTCAGTAAGTGATAGTTTAACAGCTCTGAGATTAAATTAGGATTTTTGAATGTCAAAACACTGAAGTATGCAAACTTCCATTAATTTAGAAAAGAAAGTCATATTGTGTTTTTGTATTACATTCAAACCAATTTATATGGTGGAAATGATGTTAGCATCTTCTGGCTAAAGATCAGATGTAGCCAGCAATGTAAAAGGAAGAAGAAAAATGATAAACCTTTTCCTTCTGACTTGCTTTATATTATACAGTGAAGTTTGGCACTCTTCCCTTTGTATCTCTTTATATTTAGACAATCGGAAATGTGTTACAGACCCAGCCAAAGAGACCACACAACAGGCTGCAACACTCATGCCTCATGGAAAGGCTTGTCCCAGTTGTTAATCGCTTGCCAGAACAAGCTTGAACCTTTACAAGGAATGTCAGAAAGTTCATTGACTTAAGAGACCAAAGCAATATTTGCAAGTTCAGATTTAAAAATTAAGGGTATTCACTTTTTCCCAAAAAAAGAAGGAAAGAAAAAAACGGTAAACCTCCAATATTTTATTCAGAGAATTGGATTTTTAACTAAAGATTTACTATGGCCAAATCCTTCGGGGCCTCATCCAAATGTGGACATGGCTTAGTAGGTCATGTACTCCTCCTGATTATATGACACAGCCAGGCAGAACTGCAGTGAAAGAAACATGCAGTTCAACGACTGTCCATTCCACCAGTGAGAAGTGCACAGAAAAGCTAAACCCCTTCTTTCTTGCAGGGTGTGAAGCAGACCCTGACTTCAGATCTGGTGCTGTGGTATCACCAGCACCTGCAATGTTGCTTGGTTTCACACTTCAGAAGTGGATAAAACCATCCTTAGTTCACCAGAGAACGAAAGATATTCCTGGATTGGAAGATTACATTTATTAAAATATATTATGCATATATATATAAATAAAGAATATACAATATTATAATATACAATATTATATTATTCTTTTTTCCCTTGTAGTAAGCAAGAAAAGGAAATACAAATATTAAGCTTGAGAGACTCTTCGAATTATTGAATTTAGAAGGGTCCTAAAACCACTTTTCTTCTAATCTCAGGTGAACAAACCCATTTCCCTCTTCCTCATAAATCATGGGCCCTACTCCCATAATCATCGTGTTGAACCCCCACTGGACTCGCTCCAGCAGGTTAACAGCTTTCTTGTACCAAGGAGCCAAAAATAGGACCCTTGAACTCCTGAACTCCTGTGCTAAACAGGGAGAAGCACTTCTTCAGCTTGGTCATTATTCTCCCATCCTCCCAGTCCCAGATGCGACCAGACTTCCTTGACACAGGGGCACTCTACTAATTCTTGTACAAATTAATATCCTCTTATTCAGAATAAGTACATAGAATTAAATGCTGTGATGTTAAAAGAAACACCTGTAATTTCCCCTGATTTTATAAAGACTTGGTACCCTTAAAGGGTAATTTTCAAGAAATAATCACAGGCAAATGAAGAAAAGAGGCAGAAAAGGAAGATGTCCAAATAGTGCCAATTAAAATCAGCCATGAGGAAACTTAGTCCAAACCACTTCCACCTTGAGCTTGCAGCACTACTACCAAGGTCATAAAAAATAAGTCTAGAACAAGCTTAATTTATCTATCAAGAAGTTAGACATGCATAAACCAGAAAGTCTTGAGATTCCCTTAGGATTTCTTATGATGTTTTAAGTTCTATGTATATTTATTGTTCCAAATTTGTCTCTCTGGTTCAACCAGGGGAGTCAGCCCAAAGCATAGCTTTGGCCTGCGTGTCTCTGGATGAATCTCATGAGGAGGTCAATGATAAAACTGAGGGTGGGGGAATACAAAATAAATAAAGCAAGCAAGCAAGCTCTGTAGCGGAGCAGCGATGAAAAATATCTTTGAACATCTCCAAATTATACTGTAGGATTCAACCTGACTTTGCATCCAGTCCTCTGGTTTCCTGTTAGTTGTTGCTGATAGTTCAAACAGCTCCTCCAGCACCTGGCAAAACTACAGTTATGTATACACACATATACACATTTCCACATATATAGAGAGACCAGGAGATATATTAAAAGAATATATGTAGTAGAAGAAAACCCTACTTTCTCTATCTACTTGTTTGCTACCAGCTCACTATTTTACTGTTGGTCTACATGGTACTAGAAGCCTCAGGCTTGTGCTTTGACTTCAGCATTACTGGATACGAGCAATGAGAGCTGTCTGGACTACAACAAAGAAGGTTACACAACACAATCTTGTATTACTTATGCTCTGGCATAAAGTTTCTGTATTTTGTGGCTCTTCCAAGAACTATCACAGTTTCCTTGTTTGACTTCTTTCTCTGGAAGATAGAAATGCACCTGGAACATGTCTGCCCTTGTTCTCAGAGAAACATCTAATCTTGAAAAGTCAAATTGAAATTAGAAATCTAATACCGAAATTGGATGATGATGAGGAATGGCAACAGGATAATGTTATGCTGGCATCCCTTTGCATAGCATAGCTTCAGTAGAAATTACGTTATAACATTTACAGACCATAAACCAAGAGGTGTATGAAGTGGAAGGAGGTTGATCTTATTTCTCAACCAGGTAAATCGGTGTCAGGTACGTGCATGCATGACGTGTAGCACGTCTTTTAGAAACTTACTTTACCTGCACATATAACATCTCTGTTTTTTCTGATAAGTGTTAATTTTCTCAAATCCTTGGAACAAGATGATTTCACAATTTCACAAGCTGTTCAGCTGTATTTATGTAACAAGGATGTCTCTGTTGCAGCTGGCATCTTACTGCACCTTTCCCACCTGTGCACGGCAGAAAGCCAGCCAAGAACTACAGGACTGGGTGCACAAGCAAGCAGAGACACCTCTATACTGTGACTAAAGACCAGCTACCTCAGAAGTATGGAGCGCTGGCAATACATGGGAAGGAAATGTAATATCTACAGCAAGAGCAAATAACTTTGTAAATGTGCTGTACAGAGTGTTTCTGTAACCCAGAAAAAAATATACCAGAATACAGGCATGGGGTGTCAAATAAGCAAAGGGAAAGACATTTAGGGGTAAAATATTCGGAAAGTCCTATTACTAGAATTTGCAAATGACTTACAGAACAAAGAAACAAAACAAATTCTTTCTGTTCTCTGACTCTCTTCTCTAAAACTGACATTTGAGGTCAATTATTTTATTCTAAGAAAGGTTAACAACTCTATTGAGTAATCTAGATCTTTTCACACATAGCTCCTGAATGCAAGAATGTTCAGAAGATGAATTATCCTGCATCACCTGAGACAAGCGTTTCTAGTTAGCTTAGTTTTCCATCTAAACTTTAAGCAGCCTCTTCTAAGGAGAATAATGAAAACTTTAGAAATCTAGATTAACTACATAATACCACAAAACTTCTCCTATAAGTGTATTCATTCTCTAGAAAGGAGGAAGAGTTCGTATGTGCTAGGGCATTAGAAGCTGCTTGTAAAGCTGCAATGAGGATGTGCCAATTCTTCCATTTTCTTACCAGAGAGGTAATAACTGTCCAAGTCATAGTGTGTGAAGGGCACATGGAGGTATCACAAAGCATGGGAAGCAACAGTTAAATACAATATATGTTAAGTATGTAATTAACCCCATTCTAGGTACTGAATATTGTGTATACTCAGGCATTTTATTTCAGTAGGACTGTGACTATCAAATGATCTATGTATCCGTGGGCTGATATACCAGTAACAATGTGCATGATGCTAGGCCTATTTTAACCATTGCAATTTTTACTTAACATCTGTAATGCTACACTCCATTTTAATATCCATCCATTTTCACTCAAATCTTCAAAGAGGGTTGTTCAAATAAAGCAAAATAACTGTTAAGCACTTTGCAGGCTCAGGACTGAAGGCACGGACATTGCAGAAAGGTGAGTTAGATCAAGATGAGAAACACTACATGCTTAAATGCGAGATGCTAAAAAAAAATCAATTAATCAATAGTCTTTCAATTCTGAATGTTTCTTTAAGCTTTCTTCTCAGTAGAGCATGGAATGGTAGGGATGGTAGAGACACGGATGCATTTACTAGTCACAAAATGAAATGTCTCAGAACTTTGTAAATGTACTGGGTAATGATTATAAGGTCTATGCACTGTTACATATGTGGTGTGCATCTGTCATTTATCTGCGGTAAGATTTCTGACATGACAAGAAAGAAGGCCATTAAAAAGAAATTCATCTGGCTTACCAACAAAACACAGGGATGAACAAGTAGTGATTAGTGACTGGTCAACAGGAAAAAAAAATGTTTTATGCCTGGAAATCATTATTTACATCATCAATCATGGGCTAGAAGCAGAACAGGGAAAAATGAAAAAAAGCTGTACACAGAAGCAGGCAATTCATAGAATGAAACAAAACATATAATAAGTGAAACTGGCTCTCAGATGAATATGTGCAATAATGATGGGAGCTTTAAAAGAATATTTTGGGGGTAGAAATTGACCCTGTATTAAAATGTTTGCAATGAACTTACAATGTAGATACATCCCTCATACAGCAATCACCTCATCACTCAGTCACTGCTTAAACATTGACATGTTGCATATCCTGGAATGAGACAAGAAATGCTAACGGGTTTTTCAGGCATTCCCCTCTTCTGCTTTTGGAATGTCAGTGACAACCTTCCCATGAGGTGGGGAAGTGACTTCATCATTCCATGAAGTATTCTAAAATGATGTTTTAATTTGTTTTATGATGGGATGAATGGAAGTTCTTCCAGAGATTTGCAGGGTGAAACACAAAGTGAGAGATGCCTTTTCTTGTTTTCCTCCCCTTGCAACCAGACCGGTCTCCTCTCCTGTGAGCACTATTTCTTTGAGTGAAGATGACATACAATTATTCAGTCAGAAAGGAGGACTGCGCAGGATATGGAAATTACAGGACATTAAAGGATCAAACTCCTTTAGTCTCAGGTGACTTTTGAGATGGAAAGTGTTCAAGGCCAGGTTGGATGGGGCCTTGGGCAGCCTGATCTAGTGGAAGGTTTCCCTGCCCATCACAGTGGGGTTGGAACTAGATGATCTTTAACGTCCTTCCCAACCCAAACTATTATATGATTCTATTATTCTGTGATTTTATAGTGTCATCACACCTTTGTCAAGGGGTCCAATCACAGAGCTATTAGGTATTCCCCAGTTTTGAGAATCTTTTTCTTCTGCTCTTTCAGAAATTACTGAAACATGAGAATTTTGATTTCAATTAATTTTTTACCTTTTTTTCCATTGCAAAACACAAACCAAATATATTTCACTGGTAATTTGCCACAAGTCTGTGTCCGAACAAGAATTATACTTCACTTGTAAATATTTACAATGAGATTTTATTTTCTTTCTCTCTTCAAATTGTGCAGTTACATTGTATTCAACCTGTTGAAGATTTCATGAAAATTTCTCAAAAACTAGTGTCTTCTAGGACTCCAGTCAAATGAACAACATCAGTACATCTAGACCTGCCTTCTGTGCCTGGGTAAGGACTGTGATTATATTATCTTAGATAAGGTATAAAACGCTTAGCTTGAGAGAAACAACAGTAACGTGAGAAGTAATTTCTGCTAAAACTCATGATAACATGTAATGTACTATCAAACAGTTTTTGATAAAGAGCAGACATTTTTCTTCTCTTTATTCTTCTGCAAACATGTGTGTCAAATTGTTTATATATACCAAGGGATTTCAAGCATGGATCGTGGAGAAAGACTGTCTCATACAGTCTGTTCCTTCCATTAGATAACAAACCCTTGGTTGGGCACATATGAAACTAGTCTTATGCAATAATAACAATAAAAACCCCCACTATGACATGTTTAATATCACTGTAATGCAACTAAGCATCCGGAAACATACTGACTGACTAGGCAATTTTTCAGTCATTACTGCAAATGCATGACCTAGAAGTCTATAGGTCACAGTCAAAATAGGAGTATGTACTGCTTTTTAAACAAGAGTGGCCTTTAGGAACCAGTCATACTTCTATTAAATAAAATTTGCATTTTTGATGAGCAGAATGAATGAAAAATAGCCTTATCTCTCTTGAACACTACCCTGATTATCTGTTTAGCAACACATACAATTGTGGCATTCCATGTTTTAGTAAAAAGAAAATAAATAGATAGTAAGCAACAAGAAACCACAGGTAAATAGAATATCATGTAACAGATGAATTTGCAAACAAAAATTCAACCACTGGGTACTGTTACATTCATCACAAGAACTGGGTGTGTGCCTACAGAGTAGAAATGTGATTAAGGCCATTCAGCATGCTTTTCTTTCTTTTTTTCTTGTAGAGAAAGAAGAGTTGCATGCTGAGCCTTTCCACCAGTCCTCTACGTTGATGTATGATGTTAGCCTTGAACTACACTGTCCTCAACAGATGGTCACTGGGCTGAACTTCTGGTAACAGGAAAAGCTGGGCAGGGCCAAGCTGATATTTCCTTAGTTATGTTCCAAAAAACTGGGAGAGGAAAGGAGGTTTTATGAACTTAAATGAAGACAGGTTTTCTCTTCACTCTCCTTTCCAAAACCCCCTTTATATCACATGCTTTCGCTTTCATCATGCATCTGAGTGACATCTTGGTTTGTGAAGGCATCTAATGTAATACAATGTCACTGTATTCAAGACAAAAAGCAATCAATTTTAAAGAGAGAAAGGATTAGATAACCTGTTACTAAGGTTCAACCACATGCTGTGATTCATTACATTTTACGGAACTGTGAAATTTAAAGGCAATTGGAAGATGTAATGTTGAACCTTGTTTTTTTAAGCCTCTAAGAAAATATTTGGCTAATGTATGTTTTCAGAAGTATTCTAAAATCCAAATGCAGGCTTTAGATTTAAGGTTAAATCTGACTACTCTGTTATTTTAATGAATGATTAAAAACTGTGTAGAAGGAAGTCCACTTGCACCATATCATACATACCACAGAATCACAGAATCACAGAATGACCGGGTTGGAAGAGACCCACTGGATCATCGAGTCCAACCATTCCTATCAAACACTAAACCATGTCCCTCAGGACCCCGTCCACCCGTAACTTAAACACCTCCAGGGAAGGCGAATCAACCACCTCCCTGGGCAGCATATTCCAGTGCCTAATGACCCTTTCCGTAAAAAACTTNCAATTGGAATATGTAATGTTGAACCTTATTTTTTAAGCCTCTAAGAAAATATTTGGCTAATGTATGTTTTCAGAAGTATTCTAAAATCCAAATGCAGGCTTTAGATTTAAGGTTAAATCACTACTCTGTCATTTTAATGAATGATTAAAAACTGTGTAGAAGGAAGTCCACTTGCACCATATCATACATACCAAATCACCTTTTTTCTGAGACTCATCTCAAATCATAGCCAGACCTTCTATTTATACAGACTGACCTGTATGTGATGCCAAAAAGATTTTCCTCATTATACCAGCAAAGTGCTGCACAAGCTTCAGACCTGCAATGTGTTTGACATAGGAGCTGTGTACAAAGCAGCATCTCAAAACTTTAGCATCTTCATGAAGTTAGTTTCCCCCCCAGCCAATGCACAGAATTGCTCAAGTGGAGTTCAGAGGTGATTTTGTCCCTGCCCATGAAAGTCTTCACCAGTAAAGTTAATTATGGTCAAAGCCAGAGGGAAACAAAAAAATATGGAAACTATCAGAGTACATTCTCTCTGAGTGCTGTTAATTAAATTAAATCCACTCAAACACACAACAGTCATGAGAAGCATTCTGATTTCAGCCTTGCTTCCTCAGACATCTGTGCTGACTCTCCCACTGTCCAGCTGTAGACTGTCTTCCCTGTATTGGATCTGCCCACTGAATTCAGTCATATTTGACAGTTATTGAGCTACGTTGCTACTCAAATTGGAAACCACACTGCAAAAGACCCCCAAGTCAGCATTCTCACTGGAGAAAAGGAAGTCCCCAGCCATTTTGAAAGAGAGCCTGCTAGAAAACACGTCCTCACGTGGCCTTTTACCAGCCACGTCACAAGCTGCCAGCTGCATCAAAGACATGCACAGGGCACACAGCAGAACTGATGGTGCTCAAAGCACATGGGATGGGAAGGAAAAGGCAAGGAAGGAGAAGAACAAGGATAACAAATTGCCTCATTAGTTCTAGTTCTCATGAAACAACTTGCTAGAGTTAGTGGCCTTGGTGATGTCCTGTTTAAATAATATCAAGGTTGAGTTCAAGGGCCCAAGGGGAAAAAACTATTTGAGTCTGCAAGCACAGTGGAAAACTATTCTGTTAATATTCTGTGGCTTTATGTACGTGAAATTTGTTCTTTAAACAGTTCCATTAAAAGCATTCATATTAAATATCAAACCTATAGCCGGGCTTAAATAACTTCACCTGAAAACTCCTGTAAGTTTTATGATATGGTTAGCAGTCCTTTCCTGACACTGTACAATCTCAGAGACAACATTTCAACAGTAAAAACTCAAAATCAAAACAACCAATGTATAAAATGTGTGGAAGTGGTTGAAGGTAGAGTGTTAACAAAGAGGTCAAACTGTAATATATTATCAATTGCAACACCTTTTTCAAGCATGTAATTGTTAACAGGTTATCCTTTTAAAGCACCCTAAAATGTAACATACTAGTGGTTTCAACTACTGAAATAATAACGATGAAAGAATAAATATGATACATAAAGTCATGGAACAAACTCATCACAAACTCCTCTTGAAAGAATAGCTAATAAAGAAAAACTAGGGAAAGGATATATAAATATTCACTTAGTATATCCACTCTAAACTTTACAGCAAATCAAACAAACATACAAAATGAAAATATATATGCTTGGTTTTCAATCACCAAAAGGGGAAAGAGGGGCAAAGAGACCTAATAGCAATAGAAATAATAGAAATAATAGAAATGGAAATGTTTCCATACAGCACTCCTCCTGGTAATGTCAGAATGGCTTCTCAACCCCAGATTTGGATTAACTCTAATCACACTCATGTTCACTTGAGTTTCAAAGGTATGCAGGTTAGATGTCAACTACAGCTTCATCAACATCTTTGAGAGGACTCTGATGTCTAGATCCCAAGTGTAGTTTGACTAAAAGTAAACTTTTTTGTTACAACTCATAAGAAAGATCTGGTTTTTACTATTTTCTTCATAGGATAAGGCATATGTATGTGGATGCCACCACAGGGAAAAAAAAACCCCAAACAACACAAGCCAAACCCCCCCCCCCCCAAAACACCAAAAAACCCAAATAAACCCCCACAAAAAAACAAGGGAAGGAGGAACCTTGGATTATTCATGGAAGCAGAACTGTTGAGGTTGGAAGGGTCCTCTAGAATCATTTTGTCCAACTCTCTGCAGAGTTACCTAGAGCTAGTTGTCAAATACGATGTCTAAATGGTCAAATGTGACTGCTATACCAAGAACATGAATAACAAAATGGAGACATCTGGATTTTTATTTTAAGGCACTCTTCATTTTTTGGAGCCTGGAATCTGCAACTTATTTTCTGTCTCTCACACCCCAATACCACCCCCCACAAACAGTTATATTGATAGCTACATTAGGATGCAAAAAGATCCACACCACCTTTTATTTTCACCAGACCACAGTTATCACCTACTTTCGGTATAACAGAGCAGGCCTACATGCATTAAGATTTGGATGCCCATCTAGATACCCAAAATATACTTTTCAGTTCACTGGTCACCTGAAGACAAGATTTTTCATGCAAGTAGATTCTGGTAGCTCTCTGCACACCAGGTATGGTCTGGGATTATGGCACACACCTGTGATACTGCACCTTAAGTGACTTAATTTTCCCAAGTATTCAAGAGAATACTGAGCAGTTTGCTAATGAACGTCTTATGACTCACACAATTTGTGTTTCAGTTCCTCATCAGTACCACAGTGACAGCAATCTTTACTTTCTGGCTAGTTTGAAAGCAGACTGAAAGGATTAGAAACATGTTTTCTACACAGCAGACTCAGAATATGGCTATGACAAGTATTTAAGGCTCTGAAACTAATTTTCAAAACTGACAGGTCAGGCAGGCCTTCATTGCTCACACGTGTGTGTGTACAGCTCTTCCTACAGCCTGCTTTCCTGGAAATCTGCGTGTGCAGCTCAAAGATGAGCCTGGACCAGGTTTCTTATCTCCACAGTGAGATAACAGAGCCTCAGAGGTACCACAGAACACCCTTCAAACTCACTTGAAATGTGAACATTTTTGCCATAAGTCTAAAAATAACAAACAGGAACATAATACCTGAAATCAAATATATGGCTGCATATTCCTAAGAGGCTGTAGCTACCAAGCTACAGGTAGGTTTGCAGCAGTGGTAACCAGGATAGGGGAGAAGCTAGCAGAGCAGCAGAGTCTGGATTTCTCTTCATTTGACCCTTCTCAGTGCCTGACTCTGACCTGAGGACTAAACACATTCGATTGAGCCACTGCACAGTCAGATGTGCCTCTACTGTGACATTATTTAACATGCATTTCAGTTCCATTACTGTCAGAATGAAATGTATTTGAGATGTAGTATTTGAAAATTATTCAGCATCTGGGACTAGTATAGTTTTCAGTCAAGTAACTGCCATAGTCATTCAAAGAGCTGAACCCACATAAGCACGAGATCATAATCAGCAGTGATTTGACTTGCATTATAGATCAATTCTGGTCTGTTGTTTCAGATCTTTGGGAGCAGTACAGATGGAAAGAGGGAGAAAGGGAAGAAAAAAAACCCAAGATTTTCTTTTTCCTGAAGTAACCACGACAGATTGCTTCCACTTTCTTCTGAAGTCAAGAGTAACTGCAGGCAAAATCAATAAATACAGCGATACCATAATGAAGGCCAGCAGTTCACAAAAACAGCAAAATAAACCGCTGCAGAACTTGATCCTTTGTATCCCAGAAAGCTCAACAGAAATGCACTGTGGTAGCTGTGTAATGTCTGACAGGAATGGTTCCTATGGATTTAGTCAAAAGCAAATGTAATTGAGATGTGACCTTTTCAACTCAGTAGAGTACAATTTTTGAAGAGGTGAGTTTATTGAGAATACTAAAATCATGCCACACTCTTGCTTTTAGTTTTACTTGTTCCTGCTTTTAGAAAATGTTTCTTCATACGCTCTCACAACACTTCACAAGGAACACTAACTTAAATATCTTAATAGTTCCATAAAAGAGATGAGAAGTATCATGGAGCTACAGTGTGAAGGCAATGAAAGATATTACCACAGCTATTGTAGAAATGCCAGGAAAAAAATTACTTTTTCTATTTTTCCAAAGTACTACACACACAGAGTTCCTTTCATAAAAATAAAATGTTTAACAATATCTGAAAGAGTATTAAGAATATTTTAGGTGTCCATATATATGGATATATATATTGTGTAATTACTGGATGATGATTGTGATGATGATGATGATGATGATAATGCTTTTCCACTACTAAAAGTTTTGATAGCTGGCACCTGCTTTAACCAGGAAAATAAGATCTCAGAAGCTGGAAGGGACTAGATTTCAATCCTGTTGCCAGAGATCTCTCTGTACTGCCTCTGAGTAGTAAAGCAGATTTGTCTACATGCATAATGCTGAACCTAAAAACTATGCAAGTACAAAGTCCTACAACTCCTTCCCATTTCTGACTCATGTTGTTTTCAACCCATGCATCCACAGTACAATTCACCAGAAGACCAGTGCTGCTCTAGTTCACAGTAACTAACAACAATTTGTCCTCTGAAATCACCTCTTTAATTGCAGCACTGACTACTTCCTTCGAGCTCCTAGACAGCCTCCCACAAGTGGGCATTGCTAGAGCCTTTCATACCCACCTGTTTAGGATGGCAGGGCGAAGGCTAAAAGGCAATTTAAGGTACAGAGATAAGCAAAATCAATCAAAGTAAAGAACATACACTGAAATCTGCTAGTTTCACAAATAAATACTTCACCTTTGCAGCCCAAAAGCACAAGTGCAACAATTCCTTTCAAAAACTGAGGCAGCCAGCAGCTACTGCTTAACTATTTTCTACCATCTCTTCACCATCTGTGGGGAAGGACCAGGCTGCATTGAATATGCTCTTTGAAATCTGTGTGCTGGTAGTATTCCTTAGCAGTCTGCTGGGTGATTTCCCCCTGGCATCTTGGACTAATGCAGTCAAGAACATAAACAAGTTGTAAGATAATTGAGAATGCTGTCACTTCAATTAAGCTAGGTGCATTAAAAAATACACGGGGCCAAGATGCACAACCCCCCCAAACCTGAAGATGTGTTTAATCAAATATGCTGTTACCAGGCTACGACTATCAGATGCTAAAGGGTAAGAGCTGCATGAGGGACGGACAGCATAACTTGGTTCATACCAATAACCTGTGCTAAGTATTAGGTGGAACAGCTGCTTGGAAGTAGAGTGCTGCTTAACATGTCATTTTCCCGGTAGCGTTTTGCTCCAGTCTGTTTATTCATATCCATCTGTGTCTGCTAGGTGGTGCTATGAGATGGCTTTTCTAAGGCAGAAAGGGCAGTTTGCCTTTTTTTTTTTTTCTCTCCTCTCACTGATACCTTATTCTTTCTATAAGAGAACAGCCGCAGTGTTTTCTGCATCTTAGTCGCACAAGATGTGTTCTGTTCGGTCTCCTTTCTTGTTCTTTATATGATTTAAGCACTGATGCTGCACTTCTCCAGAGCAGTCATACTGCGTGCATTCATACCCATGCAGGAAGAAAAAATCTCAGATGGAGGCAGGAGCAATTCATATCGGCTCTAAAGATTTCTGAATTTTCATTTTCCTTTGGCTCTAAAGCTAGAAGACATTTAAGCAAACTACTATTATTCACAAATCAGGATTTAAAATTAATTCATACACACAAATTTTTAGCATAGTTTCAAAGGAAAGGTAAGTCTAAAACCTCCTGAAGCTCCACAGAGTGAAATATCTCCCTTTTTCCATCTCAAACTGCAACTTACTTCCATAAGGAAAAACAATCTACTGCAAAAACTAAAGAAGGCAACCCTCTGAACGGAGATGTAATGGGAAGGATGTTTTTTTCAGACTTAATTTTTGTCCTGGAACTAACGAATAACTGCAATGTCAGGATGCTATCTGTGCTTTAACAGCCATAGTATCATAACTGATGCAGACTGTGAGTGAACTACTCAGACCTGTCAAAATGTGTTGTGCTAATGACTTGTAGGTAAAGGCAGTCTGGTGATGCCCATCTGTTCCACATAACTTCCTGCTGGTTTAGCCAAAGATGATGAATAATCTCATCCCACCCTTCTGAGCAAAAGGGAAGAAAAACAAAACAAGCCTCCAGATGTGCAATTGCAGTATTATTACATCAGGTGATGATGTAAGGAAAATCTTGTGCTCAGGTTTCAGCATGGGACTCCCTCTGAAAACTTGCTGTTGCTATACAAAACCCACCCTAGTAAATGGCAAGGCTACCCTCTTTGACATGTACTGCAATTTCTACTTAGTGAATTGTCATTTTTTTGTCCAATGCTGTGATCTGCATGTAGATATTCCACTGTCAGAAAGTGAACTTGGGCATTCACACTGCATCCTCAAATCAGAAGGGGATGACAAGGAAACAAGAAAGGACTCCATGTAGGCTAGCAATGTAAGTCGAGTTATACCATGACTGTACGCAAGTTTGGCACAAATGTTGCTGCTGGATACACAGCTAGTACAGACATCTGTGTGAGCAAATCACTAGGCAGTACAAATATGGAAGCAAACCTATTTTCAGTTGGTCTATCATGCCTTTCCCCTTAATGCCACACATGATCCTTACTACAGAGAGCTCCACAGTCCCCCTGTGCATGGAAGAGTACCCCAACAGACATCAAATACGAGGAGAGCATTTACATGGGGGAAGCTAGACTGCAATGAGGAAGAAAAAAACAAGCAGCAATCTGAACATAGAGCACTGCAGAGGAGAAAAAAAAAAAAAAAGAAGTGGAATCCTGTTCTCTCTATTTAAAGGTAAACAGACTTAACCCACATAGGATTAACAATTTTTACGTAATCCCATAGATTAATACCTGTGGAGGTCTCTTGTCTCATTTTACTTTTGCAATTTACATTATGCAATTAAGGCTGTCATATGCAAAGCTCGACGAGGGAAGCATTCAAACTGCAAGTTAGCAGAGGGCTGCATTTCACTCCAAGATTATAAGAATAAGGTGCTTAGACAACCACACAATTAAATTTTAAGTGCAGTGGAGAAAAAATGGTTTCTGAAGAGGATACTTTCATTTTCTTAGTAAAGAATGAAACAGCTACACACTGCTGGGGGGAAAAAAATGAAAAGCACACATTTGCTACAGTTCTGAGTCTTTCACTAAGACAAAATAAAAAAAACAAAAGGGACCAAATGATAAAAATTCCATGTTGGCTAACGTATTAAGAGTATTTTTTATATTGAACACCACATTCTTGTTTTTCATTATCGTAGTCTTCAAAAAGGCAAATAATAGATACAGTGAGGCAAATCAGGGAGCATCAGAGCTCCTGGTTTGATTACTGTGACCCAAGAGGATCAGAATATGGAAAGAGAGAACACAGCATGTCCAGATGAGGCTCATTTCAGTGTTCAGTGTATTGCAGGAGCCAGCTAGAGAACCTGCTGGTATGCTGGAAATTATTCTGAAAAAGGCTTTATATGGTATAAACTACTACTAGAGGACTGTGGAGAAAAAGAAAAAAAGGAAGAAAATGTATCAAAGAACTTTTCTTTTGATCTTAATCTTATGAAAAGTAATCAAAGTCTGTGCATTTTATCTGACATCTTCCTTCTTAAGGACTAGTCCAATAACTGAAGAGACCAACATAAAATCTATGAGGTAACCGTGATGAGTACAGGGCAATAATCAAGTGAGACAACATCTGGGATGTGAGCTACTTGCAATTCAAAGGTTCCTTGGAGTGCACTACATGCTGAATATAAAGCTATCATTTATCTTTTTTGATACAGCATAATCTTTACTGAGTATCTTCAACTAGTAGTTGTTGCTTTAAAGAATGACTATACCTAAATAAAGGAATAGGAAGCATTTTTAAGAGATACCAGAGGGACAGATATGATAACCATTAGTATTAGGTTCAACTTTCACCTACGTATCTGCCTTCAGCACACAGAATCTGTCCTTGCACTCCCTCATGTTCCTCCTCCAAGGCGCTAGACTCCAAATACCACTTTTTCCAGATAAGGGACCAGGGCACAAAGGGATTTAGAAATTAGTTTAAGAATGTGTCTAGAAGCTAGATTCAGCCTGGGACTCGCAATGTAAGGACTCCCTCCCTAGCTGGGTCATTCTTCCAAGCTAAACTACAAGCAAAACATTGCTATATTAACTGCTGTGTTGGTTAAACTGTCTTGGATCTAGTTTACATGACACTGCATAAAATGTTAGCTACCACCTTCTTTCCTGCAGGAAAGATTCCACTACTGCACTATATGTATGGCAATCAGGACAGAGATTAATCTAAGAGGAAAACTATGATGAATTTAAGAAGAAAAATTAAGACAATACTGTATTGACTAATTTAGTTTCTGTCTCAAGAAGTCTCCAAGAAGACAGGACATTCAGAAAAAAACCAAACAACCGAACCTAGAGAGAAGATTAAGCAGCACAGCTCTGAAGAAAAAGATGGCTCCTACATGTCTCACAGCAGACACAGTACACAGTGAAGTATGAGATCCTTGCACAGCCAAACATTTGAACAGATTGTGTGTTATTCATGCTGTTCTTTCCTCATGATTTGTACTTACATTTCTGCAAAATTCTATAGAAAGGATCCACACTAACAATGCAGTTTTTCTCAAAAATCTTTAATAAAAATTCGATAATCGTCAAAAGAGAGGTGAGAGGAAGAAGCAACGTGGTACAAAGTCAGTCTTCAAAAGTTTACTATAAACAGTGATAAAAATGAAGTGATTAACATAAGTATCCTACCTATATCCTATAAATTAATTAAAATATGCTTGTATGTAATACTATGTATGTATGTAATTCTTTAATATTGTAGAGTATTGGGCTAAATATGGAAGGTAAGCCCAAAGCTTTTTGAATATAAGGAAAGACTACCTCCACTCTTCATATCTGAGGGAATAAATCAAAACTAACTGCAATACCCTTTAACAGTTGTAAAACCCCAGAGCATTAATGCACTCTGAAGAATTCAAAGGGTTGACCATCTCCTTTCTTCCTACAAAATTGCAGGAATCATCTCAGCACCATCCCACCACCCTCCACCGCTCATCACCTCCCTGCTGGGCTTTCAGTTGGCAGAACAACCAAAAGCTTTGTCTAAAACTCGTAACACTTAATTAAGCCTCGGGAGATCTGGATGCCAGGTTTGTTTCTTATACTGGTTTCAGTGTGTCAGGTAAAAAGGAACCATATAATTATTTGGAAATAAATACAGGTGAGGTATTGTTACTCAGCACTTTCTGGAAACATACACATTCACTGTGGTCTGCTTTCTTACTTTTCATACTGATCTGTCTCATGTACCAGATGTGATACATACATAGGCTTCACTCCCCATAACTCAAAGCCTCATTGCATAAAAGTGTAACACATCTGCTGATCACACCTAGAGGGAACTATGGGCGCTCGCCCAGTAGCTTGCTGAAATGAGGAAGGAGAGCTTCTTGGGGATACAAGAACACAAAACAAAACATATTTGCTCCTGATATAAGCCTAGGACTTTGATTTTTTATACAAATTCATAGATGACTGTATAAGTACAAACCAGAAGTTGGACAGACCAAAGCAAGCACCTACTGTTGTCTGCACTGGCTGGCATAACCTATTCCCAGTTTAGTGCAACATTCTGATCCTTATTGGGAAGGCACTAATTAAATACAATTCAAAATAAACTCAGTTCATGCAATGGTGCCATTACAGTTTATAAGTGAAAGACATAGGGAAACTCTCTGCTGACCTGTATGAGAGTTGGCTCAAGCCTTTGAGAGGCAGGAAGTAGGAAAGTTAAGTCCCTATAGATCCAGAGTTTTGTTTCTCCCTCACATAACTGTTTTCATAACAACAGTTCAATGGCCACAGGCACAGCAGAATAAACTCAAGAGCTGGCTGCTAAATTGACATGAACATCCAGTTTCACTAAACTCAAAGCAGTTGTACCTGTTCACCATGCTCAAGGTCTGGAGCACAGGGCACCCCATAAGTAAGAATGTAACGGTTTTAGAGCTGGAGGGGTGATCTTAGCTTTGCTATGAACCCTTTGAGGTAGCAAAGGAGAGTGAAAGCTGGTGAGACTGACACCTAACTGACACTTCTACCTACACCTGAAAATAGAACAAAACCACAGGTTCATCTGAGTTGTCACTCTGAGATGGAGCAATCTATATAGCTTGTGTGTTAGCTGTATGTGGGGTGTCATTTGTCAGAGGCTGCAAGACAGTTTGTTAGCAATCAGATTGGGAAGAAGACAACATGTGATATTAATCACAGTAGATCCCCAAGCTGTGTAATTTTCCTGAATATTTAATTCTTTTAGCTGTCCAGCTTTACTTGATCATCTTCCAAACACTTAAAAATAAACTGCAGGACAATTCTACAGCATAATGGCCTGCTTACAAAGATCAGGCATATTACTATGCACATTCATTTTCCCAATCCAGGCAATGTTAACTTGGAACAGGCCATTCATATAGACAACGATTTGCAAAATATATTGCTAGAAAAATTAATGAGATGCAAATACATCATATTTCCAAGACTTTCAATAGGAGAGTATTACTGGTGATTTATTTCAATGCACTTTGGTTCTACTAACACTGCCATTTAGTCTTCTTATTCATATCTGTTAAGCTCCTTCGTGTACTTTCTTCATGACCATAAACCAGTTTTAATATATATCTGTAGAGCCACTTTAACATCTATTTGCATTTAAAGAATGAAAAATGAAAAACTCAGTTTTTCAGTGAAAAACTCCTGGGGAAAACAAAAGCTGAACTTCAAGTTGCATAGTATTCTCTGCTCTGCTCATGACTTCGGCAGAGCAAATTCATAAATGACTTGTAAAATGGAGACTGATTTAAATATAAGTTCTAAAACTTAGTATTTACCTCCACATATCTTAAATGATTCACTTGTAAAATCAATCTTAGTGCTATTTTATGACCGAGAATTTTATTTCTCTCAATTCTCATGAAATTATTTACCAACCATGTGCATGTCTCTATATGTCACTGGGTCTGTGCAGGAAAAGTAGCAGTACTAAACTTTCCTTTTGAAATCAACAAAATCAGCCATGACAACCACGTTCTGTTTGAATATTGTGAGTTTTTCTTGTTTTGGTTTCCTTCCCCCCCACCTTTTTCTTTGAAATAGATTTTTTTTTCTTCTTTTGGATTGAATTACACTCAAAACATTCAAAAAGTCATCATTTTAATAACAGTGGAAAAAAAGATTCACACAAGGTACAGGAACAACTTGCTAGTTAAAGCTTGTATTTAAACTTGCAATTTAGGATCCAGGCAGAAGAAAAGGAGAAAAAAAATTAAAGCAAGATGTGAGATAGGAATCTTTAATCAACTTCGCTGTATCAGCCTGGGCCTAGCATTCCATCTAGTCTTCTGAGGTTACCCAGCACCACTTTGAAAATGGATTACTTTCCACTGAAAACAATGCCAAAAGAGGCTTTAGCTCCCCTGGGGGAAATTAGAACAGCCTGGATCATCAAATGGGAAAAAATAATCATCATCGGTAGCAGTCAGAAATGAAGGGAAAGAAAAGGCGAAACTAGACTTGGGTTTTGGACCACTTCATGCCTTAGACGTACATTTGAAGTTTGAGGTGGGGTGGTAAAAGGCTGTGGGTTTGTGATGCAAAGGAACCTTTGCTTCTCTAGCAGACAATATAAATACCTGGAGGGTTTTTTTTTGGTTCAGAAAGTACAGAAATGTACTTTTTGTAAACACTCAGTAGCTAACCCTGCAGAGGGGAAGGCACTGATATGGTATTGTACACTTTCTATTACTAGATCAGAGGGAATAGAAATGCATTTGATAGATAGATAGATAGATAGATAGATAGATAGATAGATAGATAACCTCATACATGCTAACAGATGAAGAAAACACTATAAGGACTTCATATGGCTTAGTGCATATATGTCTTCAACCTAGTGTCTTTTGTCATGGGTAAGAGAAATTTTCCAACAGCCCTCTCCATCAACAACAAACCAAGACTCTACTTACAGGTGATCCACCAAGGATCTCTACAGGGCTTCAGGGAGACAGTTGCCAGCATCAATAAATGCCTCAAGTCCCTATAGAACCAACCTAAATTTAACTTAGAATACAACGCAAAAATTTAATTCCAGTTTCAACAACAGCAACATACAGCTAGAAGAAACACTGAGAAAGTGGTGAAATATCATTTCCCTGATGCTGTGAGGATGAATCACATGTGTAATGGCATATAGGAAGTTAAGGCAACAGGTTAGTTTAGCCACTTATGAAAAAAAATTAAGCATAAAGGAGCTATTCTGAAAGCACTGTTACTATATATATTGACTCCTAGTTTTGGCTTTTAAAAGGGAAACTGTCCTGTATGAATGTTCCATGCTACTAATGAATGCTAAAAAAAATTTCGTTGACACAGATATTCCCTATTTACACAACTTCTAGTTTATATAAGATGGTCAGAGTCGTGGCCCTGCTATAGCCTTCTTTTACCCTCTTATTGCAGTACACTGCTGACCTCAGTTATGTATTAAAGTTCCCTGGAAACCAACAACATGTAATCATACGCCTATAATTAAGTACATACTTGAATGCTTTGTTAAACATGGAAAGACTCATGAATTGCTGCCTATATAACTAATGATGAAATAGTAGTAAGGTTCATATTGGGATTATTTTGTTAATGTTTCATGCCAAGGATCTATCAGCCATTGATGACTGGAAAGCAGCCTGGCACACACTGGCCTGGTTGCACGTGGTTGGATGTCTCTTGCAATGAACATAAGAGCATGGCATTTGCTGATAATACTCTTCTCTTTAAATAACGTGGCAGAAGAACAGTACTGCTAACTTCAAATTTCCAGTCTAACACCTATATAACAGCAATTCGATACAGGAGTCTCTTTCTCTCCACTAAAAAATCATCAAAGACTCTCCTCCCACTTGTCTGTTCCTTACTGTGACACTAGTGGTGCCTCTTGTCTAGTGTAGGACAAAAGCACTAGCTCAGTGACACTGCTGGAGTTTTATTCACTTGTTCAGAACAAATTATGAACATGGTGCTAAAATTTTCAGCAACTTCTGATCATCTGTTTGTATAAGAATCTATCAATGCTTAGACGGGTAAAACTGTAGCAGAACTACCAAAATAATGGAATACAATGAAAACAACCAAGACAGGCTTTCAGTAAATTGTTTTATAGTCCTTCTTTCTCATTAATTTCAAATTTTATTTCCTATCCCCTTTTCCTATCTCCATGCAGACGTATCTCCAAGTGTCTGAAGTGAACTTGAAACTGGGTGCCAAAAGTATAGCTGTTGCAGCCCTGAGTGTGACAGACCCTAAGGTCCCCAACTGAACAGGTGTCCTGCAGCGGACAAGCATATGCAATAATGCACTTCTCAATGCGAACAAGGGCCACAGAGCCAGCAGCTCTAGGGAAACAGAGCTGAACAAGTAACAGTAAAGGGTCAAAACCCTTATAGAATTTGACCAAACCCCTCCCCCCAACAAAACAGTGGAAAAGATTCAACCACCTGCATTGCTGAGCATATTAAACCTGGTCAGAGCTTTTGAGAAGGCAAGAAACCATGTGTCGCAGCTGTGTCAGCTGCATGACTCTATTCCTCCTGCATTCTATTACAGGGATTTGTCCCGAGACTTAATTGAGAATTTTGCTATTCTTTTTGTTCTGCAGTGTTAAGATATTTTTCCCTGCCTTTGCTGCGGAGAAGGCACCAGCATAGCAGGGCTGCAAATTAGACGGAAGGTGCATTGCAAATTCCAGGGGTTCAGTTTTCAGAGGAAGTCAAAACCACCTCTAAGTACACAAAGCAGCTGTCCCACCACACTGACAGTAAGCCTGCCATACCTTCAGTTAACTTCTGGCACACAGACAGGGACTTAGATATATTCCAAGACAGCCAAAGAATAATGAAAAAGCAACTTTGATGCTACCTGAAACCAAACTATTCAAAGCACATTGCCTGCATTCCTCAGCTGCAGGCGCTAAGGCAGGACATGGAGATAATAATTCCGGCCGGCGATGGGGGAGGAAGAAAGAAGCAGCTTAAGGATCCAGGAGCTGAAATACTCTGGTCAAGAAAATCTAGATGGATTTTAATTTGCAGGGTACTAATACAGTCATGTATCTCCTCCATCCCATTCCTATTAGGTGCATTAGAAAATTAAAATAATCACGGACACGGTAACATTATTTTTCTTTCTTTGCTTGCCTCTTTCATCTGTTCCATAGAAAATGAAGGACCATAACAAGCAAACCAACTCTCTCTCATATGGCATCACTTTTTCCAACCATGCCTAAGATTCCTTGTTTCAAGAGAACAAACTGCCCAGCATTTACACCCAGCCATAAGTCGAAGAGTTTAGATGAAGGGAAAGTTTCTCCTTAACTTCTCCCTAGCATGAACTACACCCTGTAAGCTTGAGATTTTACAGGCTTAATTATCACAGTTTTATGTATCAATTTAAGTATGCCAACTCAAAATATATCAGGTCTTTCAATATTGCAGTATCTGTTCTTTTACTTGATAACCTCTGCAGCAGTGAAGTTTGCACAGTGAAGAAAAAAATCTGTGGTAGGTAGATAATGGCCTCTGGGACACTGAAAATCTTTTCTCCTTGTGTTACGAAAGCTATCAGGGGAAAGCAGGAGAGCAGCATCACCTCTGTGTCACTACAATGTCCAACATCAACTTTCTGCAACTCCTTCACTTGAAGGAAAGTTCTTGGAAATTTCCTAGCAATTCTTACTATGGTTTCAACTCCCCCAATTACAGCTGCTTTTTATTTGTTAAAAATAGCTAACATGGCCTGTTCCAGGCGTTGTGTCATACAGATCTATCCCAAGCAGGCCTACGTGGCAAGAGCAGCACTATTTCCTGCAGGCCTTAACAAACTTCCTAAAGCTGGAGAGCCAACAGAGTATAGAACGATGTATTTGTGGCCTTATCTACCCTATGACCCTTCAATATGGTGCTCCAGCAAAATCTATGTTCTGCTTCCTTTTCAACTTCCATCAAAGATTGCCTCAGAAGTGAGTTCTGCTCTATATAAATCACTTCACTGGAGAAGATCCAAGCATCATATATTCTGGCATTCACTTTTTGCCTCCTTGTATGCAAGGAGCAATGAAGAATTCCCTGTAGGCAGGTGCCAGAATTTGTCTTTTAGGGCTCTTCAGGCACAAGACAACTGGACATTAGGAAACATTTCTTTACTGAGAAGGTGGTCAAACACTGCAACAGGTTTCCTAGAGAGGTGGTCAATGCCCCAAGGCGGTCAGTGTTTAACAGGCATTTGGGTAATATCCTAGCAAGTTTTAACTTTCACTCAGATCTGAATTGTTCAGGCAGTTGGACTAGACGATCATTGCAGGTCCCTTCCAACTGAACTACTCTACTCTACCCTACAGTGTTTTGTTTTGTTATAAAGAAAGTCACTCTGAACTTTTCTCCTTCAGAGCTAATCAAAACTAAGCAGTGTAGAATAGTGAAAATGTAGAAAGGTGGAAGGAAAGACCCTAGAATGTGGAAGCAAAGATTGACTTGGGAACTGCTAGAGTAAAAATTCTTCTTCATGGTCAACTGTAATGGCAGCACATACAGTAATGAGGACATCTTTGATATTTTTTCTGTTAAGACTACATTCCAAGAGCACAAAAGAGTATAAAAGCTCTAGGAAAGAAATAGTGGCTCAGTGTGCCATGGTTTCTATGTACAATGCTATGTACTCATTTGGAACTTAACATGCAGTCTATTTATACCCTAAATGCACTTGTTGTACAAATAAAATGCATCTAAAGAACACCAAAAACATGTAAAATGAGAATTCTAGAGAGTGCCTTACCTTTGACCCAATAAGCGTGTACAGCCATTGGATGGTTTCATTATGATTAATTACTCCATTCATGCCATCGACATAAAGCATTATCTGGCCCAAAGCTATTTTAAAGAAAAGAGAGAAAATATAATCAGACCTGGTGAATATTTTTTATAATCCTAAACATTACTGCAATTTGCTGTAAGCAGGGTTTTCCAGAGATGCAGGGAGCTCAATTAAAAAAAAAAAAAAAAGATATATTGGGCAAGATTTTGCTGGACGAAATCCTGGGCAACTGCAACTTTACTGACTTCATTTGAATGATGTAAGTGTGAATTACATGTAGGGACAAGCACATCTTTCCTAAGAAATGCCACATTTTATTGTCCCCAAACCTGCAAAGCAGTATTCTACACAATACTTACTATCACATTGTTTCATCAGCTACAATACGTTACATTTTCTAAACCAAGACTTTTACCACTTGTTTCACCACCATATAATGTTTGGAATTAGCATATTTGGGTTGACTATTTCAGTGAATTCCAATAATATGAAATTAAAGCAGGGCAATCAAACAAACAAGGACAGCAAATATTCACCACTGTACAGTGCTCTCTTGCAAATAAGTTCTGCTATTTAGTGAGAAAACACAACAAAGCGTAGCCAACAAAGAAGAGTCTTTATTCATTTATTCTAAAGCATTTAGAACAACATTTCAAAACATGTTAGTAAAATATTTCATAACTGTAATTCTATAGTTTGCAATCCTGATAATATGAGACTTTCTAGAGACAACAGCTATTAAATCTTTTCTGACTGATAAGGTCAGGCATTTTCATAAGGATTATGAAAAGTGGATTAGTAAAATTCATCTATCATCTTCAAAAGTTTCCACTGCTAGATCTTCTGCTTTATAGTAGGAGATCAAAGAACAGTGGGATGAAAAAGAAATCACTATGTAACACCTTTCAGCACAGCCCCTTGGCGTAACAACTCAATTATCTAACACACAAACTGATGAGTCCCTAGTAGACCATTTTGGAGCTGGGGGGGGCTAAAAAAGGAAGGTACTAATTTTAGGTACTTATATTCATTATCTAATCTGTTACACTAAGCTGGAAACAAAATCACCCTACACAGTCAGTGAAGACAGAGAAGAAGTGAGCGAGAGGGCTATGGCATGGAGATAACTGGTATTTTATGCAGGCCTCATCATAGCTGGAGTATGCCCACCTCTTTCTGCTTCTCCTCTCCAGGAAGCAATCATTCACCAGGCTCTGAAGACCTACGTCTCAGGTGGATAAACTCAGGTGGGAGGGACAGAGGCTTAAGTGTTAACGTGAAGAAAAAAAAAATTGTGTAAGCCATTCAGTGAAAAGAGATAAGAATTGTACTGCCTGAATAAATGGCTGCTTTGTAGCATTTCCTTGCATGTAGGGGAAAGAGAACAGTGCTATCACAGTGGCTATCAGATAAAGTTCTTAATACTTGTTTTTACTTCCTTTCAATGCTAAAGGATTTGGCCCTCAATCAGGATGAGATCCAGTCATGATAAGGTCACCAACCTCTTTTTTTTTTTTTTT
>WAAB01000079.1:26549-38536 GCA_013389865.1 Piaya cayana
AAAAAAAAATCAGAGGGTGAGGAAAATTACAATGTTATTAATCTCCCAAACACATTCTGAACATTTGCTAAATTTTGCACAAGCTGTGTGTAGTGCACCAGTATTTTCCTCAAGGCCAGAGTTTCAAAGACATGCATGTTAGGCAAGCACTTCAAGACCCCTCTTGCTAAGCAGCCAACTTTGATTTTGTATGAAGTTTACTCCTTTTCCCTTTGCTGTAGCTGGCCTATCTGCAGTTAAAAAAAAAATCCAAACCAAAAAAACCCTAAAAAAGGAAGGTACTAATTTTAGGTACTTATATTCATTATCTAATCTGTTACACTAAGCTGGAAACAAAATCACCCTACACAGTCAGTGAAGACAGAGAAGAAGTGAGCGAGAGGGCTATGGCATGGAGATAACTGGTATTTTATGCAGGCCTCATCATAGCTGGAGTATGCCCACCTCTTTCTGCTTCTCCTCTCCAGGAAGCAATCATTCACCAGGCTCTGAAGACCTACGTCTCAGGTGGATAAACTCAGGTGGGAGGGACAGAGGCTTAAGTGTTAACGTGAAGAAAAAAAAAATTGTGTAAGCCATTCAGTGCAAAGAGATAAGAATTGTACTGCCTGAATAAATGGCTGCTTTGTAGCATTTCCTTGCATGTAGGGGAAAGAGAACAGTGCTATCACAGTGGCTATCAGATAAAGTTCTTAATACTTGTTTTTACTTCCTTTCAATGCTAAAGGATTTGGCCCTCAATCAGGATGAGATCCAGTCATGATAAGGTCACCAACCTCTTTTTTTTTTTTTTCCCTTGCAAATTTTTTCTTTGGGGGTAAAGGGATTTAATTTGAATTCAAAACAAACGTGAAAGAAATTTTACTCTTAGTGCAGGTTTTCCAAATTAACGTAGAAATCAAAGACAGCAAGAAGTCTCTTTTTAATGGGAAAACATGCATAAAACACAAAATTACTCCACTGCTTATACATAAGTTAGACTGGATGTGTTAAGAGAGATCTGGGTTGCATTACTCTTAACCTCTTAGATGTGACTTTTTGTAAAGACAATAAGTTAAGGCAAATTAGTAAACCTTGGAAAAAAGCCACAAAAAACTTTTAGGGACTCTTGACAATTTTCTGTATCTTTCCAGCAACACAATAGGTCTTTTGGATACAGGTGAAAAACAAGTAACACATGAAAAAGGCACTACTGCTGCCACTTGAACAAGCAGCCACTAAGTTTCACAGGGCAAAGACTTAGAAAAAATGCTACGACATAACCAAGACAAAAGACAGATTTGCTATGGAATCATGCTGCCCGCATAAAAGTCATTACTCCAGTAATTATTAGCATCTGCCACACATCAAGTTATCAGCTGCTGACAGACCTTGGCATGGAACTTCATAGTGCTATTTCCTGTCCTCAGGGGTCAGAAAAATGAAAGCGAGACCTGATAAGCAGGGTTGAAGAGAAATCAGTTTTCATTATGAGGAAGAGTTAGTTAAGGAGAATCTGTATGTAGTTTTTACAAAGTTGATGCCTTATAAATTCTTAGGAAAATAAGTCCACAAGAAGAGTTAAAAAAGGGCAATGTTGGTTTTCTTATCATGTCAAGTGTCTGTGCTGAGGAAGAAAAGGTAACACTACAACCACACAACACAGTAGCAAAATGGAAGAGACCACCAAAAACTAGTGTAGGAGCAGGCTTGTGGACAAGAGGTTCTCTGGCTGCTCCAGGGCTTCAGTCCTGCTGAGTGCGGCATACCAGTCTTGAACTAGGAGATAGACTGGTCACCTGGCCACAGAGCAATCTGCTCTCTTTTATATTCTTAGCAACTATTCTACCCCATTGACAGTCTATTCCACATGTCCACTGCCCTGTATGTGCATGTCTGCATGCACAGTAATTTGCAAGGCAATCTGAGGTTATTTGGAAGACCAATCTAGTCCAAAATAATTTAAGTTCACATTTGTACGTGCCTACAACCAAAGTCCTTTTCTTCTCACTGAAAAATGAGGATTCTATTTAATCCATTTAATCCCATCTCTCAACTATCTGGAATTCTTCTTGGAAGTATATCAAGAACCTACTTGCATTGGGAAAGCTTGTTATTGTGCAACAGGGGGCTGGGAGAGAGGGATTTAAATACGGAACAGACTTAATTTGGAATTTCTTTGTTCCCACTACCCTTGTCAAGCCTTTAATCTTATGTGAAAGTACTGTGTGACTTTACCAATAGCTATTTTCAAGTGGAAAATTGCTGGATTTCTTAGGAAAGGCTTAGGTTAAAAAAGGACAGATCTGCCAGAAACATAGATTTCTGCGAAATAAGAGGTTTAAGAAAGCCTCTAAAAACTCAACAGTATTGGCACTGACACTTTCCTGGGATTGTTCCTATATAAAGTTAAGAGGACCAAAGGGGAAAAATTAGCATAAAACGCCATCACGATGTACATCACTTTAAATATAATAAAAGTCTATTTTTCCCACCCAGATTGTCAGAAGTTTCAAAACTGTTCCTCACCCACACACCTGCTTCTCTAATCTGCTCTGTCTGCTTTGCATTTTACCACAGGACTAACTTACAGAAAAAAACTGCACTGAATGAGTAGAAACACTATTTTCTTACAGCTTCCTGTGAATCAAAACCCCATTCATCATGTCAAGATTTATGAAAGGGATGCATCTTATGATTACACTTTTATCCATCAGAATAAGCAAATATACAGGGTGCAGCCGGCAAAAGCCAGAGCCTGTTGCCATAGGATTCAGCTCCTGAGGAAGCTTCTAGCCCATGTTCATCAGGCACTTCATAGCCAGTAGTTGTGTTGCATGCGACACGCTATATACAGCAATGGGCAAGTGTGAATGACAGATAGAACTGTGATGAAACTAATGAGGAAGAACCAGCTGCTAAAAGGAGTCTTTCTCATCACTAGTTAAAGTCTTCTCATCCATCAGAAATTAAGGGTCTGTTTGATTGCCTTCATTCCATTTGAAAACAGACTGCTATCTTACATATGCTATCCTGGGCACCGAAAAAGGCACATGGCATCACTGTAAATGTCCTGATGCAGAACAAAATTCAGTATCTATCTAGTGAGGGATCCCAAGAGGGAAAAATACAGGTATCTAGAATTCTACTACAAAGCACTAGGTGATAATTCTGAAGAAAATTAAACAAACAACTACCTCAGACTCCTCCTCTATGTTTCCTCACTACAGAAAGGCACTAGAGACATGCTGGATGTTGAGAGCTTCTACTCCTGCTTGTAGCACATGCCCACCAACAGTGCTTGTGCACTGACCCTCAGGGAAGAGTTTATCATCTCCATAACATTGAAGGATATGGGATAGTGTTTTCCTTTATCAGAAGTCATTACTAAGTACAACTTTTGTACCATCCAGCTACTTGAATCTTATGACTCAAACTCAAATCCACAGGTCTAGAACCAGCTAAAATGTTTAGGTTCAAGGGCTTGTTCAGGGCAAAACCTGCTGTTCACAAATCTATTTCCATTTCTTTACTCCCATTGAACATATCTGTGATGTGATAAAAGCAATCTTATTTCTGGTCACAAACACATGAATATTTTGTTTCAAGTGTTTCTTCAAATCCTAATTATTTTCTTAATCTCAACTTTTTGCCCTCTTTCATTTGTTCTTTCTATTATCACATGTATCATCCTTGAAACATACTAAGAAAATAATTTTCAGAACTCTCATTATGAGTACCAAATTTGTAATAACTGTATTAACCAAGATGTAACTTTCTGACAAAAAGTCACAGAAATAATGTTATAAACTAAAACTGCAAAGACAGTTCTGGACAGATGTGCATGTATTATGCTTATAATGTAAATCAGAAGTTCCTGTGCTAGCTGACACTATTTAAAGTTTAGCTTTTAGTCTTATTTAGTACTTTCACTTTATTAAATATTTAGTAACTTCTGCATCCTAGTTTCAGACTTAAAAGTATTATTCAAAGCTCAGATCTTTTGCAGAGACAAAGGCTTTCTAGATCAAACTGAATCTTAATATTTGTTCCATCAACTTTAATGGCAAAATATACAAAGATACAATAAACCTTTTTTTTTTTTAATTATGAAAACGAGAGACAAAAGGTTCAACCAGAATTTTCCTGTGGATTACAAGCTCAAGGGAAGCTTCCATCCAGAGGTCACCTCTGGACAAACCCAAATCAGCCAGGAAGACTGGACACACAGGACAAGAGGGAATGGTCCCAAGCTCTGCCAGGGGAGATTTAGGCTAGACATTAGGAAAAAAAATTCACAGAAAGGGTCATTGGGCACTGGAACAGGCTGCCCAGGGAGGTGGTTGACTCACCCTCCCTAGAGGTGTTTAAGGCACAGGTGGACGAGGTGCTGAGGGGCATGGTTTAGTGTTTGATAGGAATGGTTGGACTTGATGATTCGGTGGGTCTCTTCCAACCTGGTTGTTCTATGATTCTATGATTCCTGTACAGCTTTCTGCAGCATGCTTGGGCCTTGCAATGTACATCACTGGTTGTGGTTATAACCAAGCAGGTGCAATAGCAGCATGCTGGAACTTGCCCTTAAAAACACCTTTTATTTAAAAATCAAGGTCAAGCTCATCAAGAAACAAAAAACCCATTCTTGAACTGGCAGCTAAAACCATGACTTCGCCATTATTTTAATTCTAAAGAGACAGAATGTGTATTTTGACACTTATTTTAATCCATCTGTTAAAACTCCACGTTTAACACTACATTTTTAAATAGTAACGCTTAGTAATAGTTTACACCATCCACAAAAGCCTACAGGAAATACTAGAGGAGATTTATAACTCTGACATTCCTTGCACAATGGAGAGACCTTTAGATCTGTGCTGCTATTCCATTCTACCTAATTGTCTGTCTTTAACAATAGCCTCAGTTTTGATGAACCCTGGAGACCACTAGTAAAGAAATAAACTTTTATTGCTGATNATATACAAAGATACAATAAACCTTTTTTTTTTTTAATTATGAAAACGAGAGACAAAAGGTTCAACCAGAATTTTCCTGTGGATTACAAGCTCAAGGGAAGCTGCCATCCAGAGGTCACCTCTGGACAAACCCAAATCAGCCAGGAAGACTGGACACACAGGACAAGAGGGAATGGTCCCAAGCTCTGCCAGGGGAGATTTAGGCTNTAATCCATCTGTTAAAACTCCACGTTTAACACTACATTTTTAAATAGTAACGCTTAGTAATAGTTTACACCATCCACAAAAGCCCACAGGAAATACTAGAGGAGATTTATAACTCTGACATTCCTTGCACAATGGAGAGACCTTTAGATCTGTGCTGCTATTCCATTCTACCTAATTGTCTGTCTTTAACAATAGCCTCAGTTTTGATGAACCCTGGAGACCACTAGTAAGGAAATAAGCTTTTATTGCTGATTATTGCATGAAAACCAAGGGTGCAGATTGCCAACTCCAGATTTGGAACAGAGCTCCAGTCAACCAAGAGCCTGGGAAAACATGTCAAAGTTTTAAAGTCTGGACGACAATTGCAGTCACTTGTGTTGCAGTCACTGAAAAAAGTTTGTGACTGATAGTTTGGGGGAGACCAGCATGTCCTCTTCTCACCTCTTTTGCAGGGAAAGGTACCTGAGTAGCCAGTGCCTCTATAAATCTGTATTTAGAGGCTTTTTAACCAGAAGGGTTTTTGTTACATTTTCTCACACATTTCCCCTCTTTAAAGCCTATTCCCCAATGGTTCTCAGTGTTTCCAAAGTTCAAGTGAAGAGAAACGCAGCCCTTTCCCAAGGGATGGCCAATATATAGCAAGTCCAGGACCACAGAAACCTCTTACAGAGCAGTTTTCTCCTCTTCACGTTTTCTGTTTTCTCTGCCACATGTTTCCTATGGTGTTTCTCCCTTTAAAAACTAGCGCACACCAAGGTCAAAGGAAAAAGGCAGCCTGAATTTGCTCAAGTGTTTCACCAAAACACACAACACTGTGGCAGTGCATAAGCTCCACTAAAGCCAGAGGAGCACATCAGAATTGCTCCTCTTCCAGCATTTTTTTTGGTGATGTTTCTTGCAATTTACCTGATTGTAAAGGAAAAATAGACTTGCTTGACACTGCCAGCAATTAGCCTGCTGAATGCCTTTTTATATGAACTGAAATACAGCTTACGTATACACATTATGAAAGTTTTGAAAGTTTAGTCATAATTGTTTTAATCATCATTGTATATTGTAGCCCTCGGGACTATGTTCCAGCATGTTTTACAATATTAGTAACACAAATGTACAATAAGCTAAGTAAAGATTATGTAACAAACAGTAAAATAATTCCCTCATTAAAAATAAATGTAACTAAAATATCTTATTAATAAATGAGAAAATCCACTGCAGCATTAGATCACCATTTCACAAGCTGACTCAAAGCATGAAAGTAAGAAAAAAAAGAGAAAGATTTAAGCAAATAAGGAATTGGGAAGAAAAGATGGGAGAAGGGAAAAAAAATCAAAAGAGAAAAGAAAATAAAAGGTTAACTAGATGATTCATAAGATGATCATTCAGCCATGGAAAAAAGAGAATGTGTGCCATCCCGATTTAAGATAATATACATGTTATCATGTATGCATACATAAAGCTGAATTACGGTAGCTGCTTCTTACCTGAATCAATATAGTCTTTTACACTGAAAAATGTTCTTCCAATATACGTATGAAGTTATGTATTTATCTTAAGAATTTAGATTTTTAGAGTTTAAGAAGGATTTTCTGAGATTTTCACAGTGGCCTGCAAAATTTAATTTGTCAAGGAGCAGGAGGCTATGGTGAAATCATCAGAGAAATCTTCCTGTGAAGTTCGGTATTCTGTAAAAGCATCAGGCAAATGTAGGACACTACCCATGGAAACACTAAAGAATTAACTCCAATTGGAATCCAGACAAAATGTTTTATAACAAATTTATCATGCTTAGGTATCTGAGTGCTTTACAGTAGCAGTAAAATTGAATCAGAGCATCAGAGCATCATTGCATCACTGCATGAGGTTGGAGATCGCTTCTGGAGACTGTCTAGTCCAATCCCCTGCTCAATTCAGGGTCTGCCAGAGAAGGTTCTTCAGGACTCTGTCCAGTTTAATGTTGAATATCTCCAGGAGTGGAGACCACACAACTTCTTTGGACAACCTATACCAGTGCTGAGTCACCGTCACAGTATTTTTTTTAAGCTCAAATCAAATTTCCTGTATTTCAGCTAGTGCCAATGCCTCCTGTCCTTCCATTATGCATCATTGAAGCCTGACTCCGGCCTCTTTACTCCCTCCAGTCATATATTTAGTCCCAGCTATAATATTTAAATTGATTTAAACTGAATTTAAATTGAAGATTAATCCATAGCCAAGAAATTATAAACTGAGCTAGAAGCCAGAAAATAAAAATTACCTTAAATTTAGCATTAAACTAGGGAAACATAGCAAGAGTCCAAAGGTAAAAAGTGATACCTTAGCCCTTCTATTAGGGAGCCAGTTGAGTAATTTAGTCTGGCAATGTTCTAGATGTGATGGATTCCAAGGCCTTCCCATCCCCATTAATCACCATGAACATAAGCCTTCTGCTGTGTAAACAATACTAATCCTGACTTTGAAGGTACAAAGAGGGAACCATAAACTAACCTGTGCAGAATGTAAAAGATAATTTCTGCAGCTCCCTTTCTTGAACTCCTCAGACACCTATTTACCCTGAACAAAGAAAGTTCCCGCAGGTGCTAGCTGTCTTTTATCAATCATTATCAATTACATACAGCATGTCAGATTGGAATTCCAGCACCTCCTTTACATGCCAAAAAGCTAGTTAAGCCTTGAGAATGCACACAGCATTCATGCTGTGAAACACTGCGGAGTCAGATATAAGCTTGGAAGAAAATGACATCGAAATTCAGTCTTACCCAAACCACTTATTTTGATTCTCAGATATAAGTTTGGAAGAAAATGACATTGAGATTCAGTCTTACCAAAACTACTTATTTTGGTTGTCAGACTCTGTGTGCTTTTGCACCTAGGGCAGAAAAAACTCTGAGGGCATACCTGAATTTTTTTTTTTTGTTTCTTTTTTTTTTGCTGTTATATGGCAATAGGATCTTTGTTGACTGCAGTCAGGCACTTTTGTAGTGATTAAAAAAACCCCAAAAACCAAACAACACACTGTCTTGCGATTCCTGCTCTATGTAGAAAGTAAAGAGAATCAAGAGGTAACACAGCGGGGCTGTTTAACAAATGCATTAATGCTAGAGCAGAAGAATATACAGTAGGGTAGAAGTGTTCACATACCAAGCATTCTAAATAACCAACAGTATTGTCAGTACAACAGTAAATCTACCCGGATGAAGTCTGTCAGTTTTGAAGTCAGCAAATGACAGACACTTGCTGACTGTTTCCCTTTCTTTAATTATTATTTTTCTTGGGAAAAAAAANCAATAGGATCTTTGTTGACTGCAGTCAGGCACTTCTGCAGTGATTAAAAAAAACAACAACAAACAACACACTGTCTTGGGATTCCTGCCCTATGTGGAAAGTAAAGAGAATCAAGAGGTAACACAGCGGGGCTGTTTAACAAATGCATTAATGCTAGAGCAGAAGAATATACAGTAGGGTAGAAGTGTTCACATACCAAGCATTCTAAATAACCAACAGTATTGTCAGTACAACAGTAAATCTACCCAGATGAAGTCTGTCAGTTTTGAAGTGAGCAAATGACAGACACTTGCTGACTGTTTCCCTTTCTTTAATTATTATTTTTCTTGGGAAAAAAAAGCCACCTTTCCCAATACTTAAATCATTTTTTCAAAACAAAAGGGAAGATTCTCAGGAATCAGAAAGAGAAAATACAAGAATTTCCAGCATTACTGCATAATAGGAGGAATAAAAGAAAAAAAGAGAAATTCCTGTGCCAGTTGAAACTTTAAACATCGCTCTACACTTCAGCACAGTCTTTGTAAAGCATAAACATTGATCAGTGATCTTTTGTTGTCATGTAGTATCATGTTGTTGCTATCATGAGTGTTAATATTTCTGAAGATTGCAGTTTGTTCTTTCTTAAGCTCAGCTTCATTCTACAAGGTGTTATGCTGGGCAGGTAAACATGTGCTCAGTTTAGCATCCTGAAATAACAGCACTGGAATAGGTAAGGTAGCAGGGAGGCTTACAGTGAGTCACAACTATTTCAAAGGACATGTAAAGATACTCCTGCTACTCACAAGCCAGTTTCCAAAACTCATATATTGTGGCATACACTCAATACAGTCACTGAAAACATTAGTTCTACCACTGGTGTTTCACATCATTTCTCACAGAGGGTTTTACAGGAAACTAAGCATGTTGCCAAAAGTGACACTTATGTAGCCTTCTAATTTGCAGCAAAATTCAAACGCTGTTTATTCTAGCATAAGGTGTACTTTGGGAATACCATGGAAGAGCTACACTGAGAACAAAAATACCCAAGTAAATTTCTACAGTTATATTATTTCTCTATTAAGGTGTTTTTTCATTCTTACATAGCTTCTTCACGTGGCAACATATTCCAAATAGTGTCCAGTCTTCTAAAATAAAGAACTGTGTGTAAAAGTTTCAGAACAGAAGAAGAAATATTATTTGAAGCACTACAAACCACCTTAGGTAGGTATCACTTCTAACATTTCTCAATACTTGTGCTAAACTGACAAGAGCAGCAAGACTTTAGACAAGTCTAAAAGTTCCTATGAAGGGATACTTTATCTCAACAGACAGAACAGAGCACAGAAATATTAAGATTATTCTAAGACACTGGAGCAGCATTTGAAGTGGTAGTTGCAAAAACGTAAAGAATTTTACTTTTTAAAATTATACTTTTCCATATAAATTCAAGATTTCTTCAATACTTCTGCCGTTTTGGAACCAGCTGATTTAAAGACACTGCAGAACAGCACAGAAAGTCAGATTTTTCCTAACTATAATCCAAACAATCCAAACTTGTTGATATATAGTACATTAAAAGCTTCAGCCCTTCCTCAGGAAGGATTGACTCAAGAACAGAATTCATTATGCTTTAAGTCCAGCAATTAAATGAAAATAGTTCTCAAGCAAAGCAGGAGAAAGAAGCACATCTGTTTAAAGCAAAGATAATACTGGAAGTAAGGTCTCCTCACCATAGTGTGTTGGCTACAGATTACTCAAACTAAACAGCCTGAAAATAAAAGCTGATGGGATCAAGATCTCTGTCTTTGTTTACTGATAGATGCATCCCAACATCAGGTGATTTTAAGCAAAAAATGCATGTGTTCCTTTTTATTCACTGAGCTGCCTTAGAAAACAACAGTGAGTATATCTTTCTAATTTTCTTCATCATAATTATCCCGTGACAGATGCTGAAACTGAATTCCTGATACACTTTTCAGAAATTTATTGTTCAGCATGTCCAGCCTGTCTCTAACATTTTGGATAGACTTCACCCTGCAGTAATGTGCGTGCCACTAAAGAATTCACTTTCATCTCCTGAATTTATGCTTGTTAGGACAAATTAATGAAAGACTCTATTCTTTAAGTACTAGCTAAACAAAGCCAAAGTCAGCACTAGAAAGCAAATCGATACAACACTTCATTAAATGTGCTTTTTATTCTTTTTGTTTCAAGTATGCCTGCTGCTATGTGAAATTTAGGGTTATGCAGTCTCTTTTCAAATCTCACAGTAAAGAATGGGCTTAACTCACAAGTTCGTATCTCCCATTTGAAGTGGACTTCCCACGAGAAAAAGGTGCAGGGAAGAGACATCTTTACAAATTCCTATAAAGCACCGAGCTCGCACTTTTCCAAAATGTTGATTGAAAATGCTGGTTTGTGTCTCTGCTCATTCATCTCAGATAATGAGCAAAGATGCCTTCCTAAACTAACTGTAATTCTCCCCTAATCCCACTATTCTTTTTTTTTTTCCTTCAGCATGGTGACAGTGAGAAATCCTTTAAATACTGAATCCTGTCTTATTACAGCAATTCTTACAGAGAAACATTGCAAAATCATCTCTATCAGTGTCATGCTCAGACTTTTCTCCTCTCACTGAATTCAGATAGGTGAACAGCTAAGCAGAATGCACTCCAATCTCATTTTTTACCTTTCTCAGAATTCTCAGGCAAAGATACATTTTAAAGAAATGTATTAAATCTTAATTTCTGAGTTGACAGAAAAGACTGCTTTTCACTTTATTTCTTTACCATATAAAAAGGTGAATAAAATGGATAAAGAGCAATTGAAAAATATTTGAGGGTGTAAACTTCATTTTGACCTAATAATGTGAGGTTTCTCATTGGTGACTAGTTGTTACATGTGTTGTGGCAGGGGAGAGACAACCAGGTACTGGCTAAGGATGACGATGAAGGTGGTGGATTTAGCAAAGTTCTATTTGCCAAATTTCCTGTTTGCCTGTAACTACATAAAGAAGAAATGCAGTTGTACAGTAACATTTTGTTTCCAAAAATATTTCTGGGTGATTTTATCTCATTTTATTGATATTAATCATAGAATAACCAGGCTGGAAGAGACCCACTGGATGATCGAGTCCAACCATTCCTATCAAACACTAAACCACGCCCCTTAGCACCTCATCCACCCATGCCTTAAGTACCTCCAGGGAAGGTGAATCAACCACCTCCCTGGGCAGCCTGTTCCAGTGACCAATGACCCTTTCTGTGAAAAATTTTTTCCTAATGTCTAGCCTAAATCTCCCCTGGCGGAGCTTGAGGCCATTCCCTCTTGTCCCCTGTCACTCGGGAGAAGAGGCCAGCTCCCTTCTCTCTACAACCTCCTTTCAGGTAGTTGTAGAGAGCAATGAGGTCTCCTCTCAGCCTCCTCTTCTCCAGGCTAAACAACCCCAGCTCTCTCAGCCATTCCTCATAAGGCCTGTTCTCCAGCCCCTTCACCAGCTTTGCTGCTCTTCTCTGGACTCGTTCCAGAGCCTCAGCATCCTTCTTGTGCTGAGGGGCCCAGAACTGA
>WAAB01000079.1:39007-72756 GCA_013389865.1 Piaya cayana
CTTCTTGTAGATGGGCACAACATCAGCCAGCCTCCAGTCCAGTGGAACTTCCCCAGTCTTCCAGGACTGTTAGAAGATGATGGAAAGGGCTTTGGCCAGCACATCTGCCAGTTCCTTCAATACCCTGGGGTGAATCCCATCTGGCCCCATAGACTTGTGGGTGTCCAGTTGGGCAAGCAAGGCTCTGACCACCTCCTCTTGGACCATGGGAGCCTCGTATTGCTCCTCTAGTTCCGGGATTTGTACACAGAGGGAACAACTTTCTTTACAATTAAAGACTGAGGCAAAGAAGGCATTACGTACCTCAGCCTCTTCCTCGTCCCCTGTTACCGTTGTTCCTGCTGTTATCCAATAGGGACTGTATGGTCTCCCTAGTCCCCCTTTTATTATTTATATATTTATAGAAAGATTTTTTGTGATCTTTCACAGACTTTGCCAATCTGATTTCTAGTTTAGCCTTAGCCCTTCTGATTTTTTTCTCTACGCAATCTCACATATTATTACAATTCACAATTTATTACAATTACTCTCTCATATTATTGCAATTCAGTGACCATGGCATCACTTCCAATCCTCAGTATGAATGCAAGCATGTTTCTATGACTCTATTATTGGTCAGCATCCCATTAGTGGAAGTTACATAGGACTGTGACCCCTGGACAAGACTAAGATTGAAGAAGATGGTGCAGAGAGAATTTAGAAGCAGGGAGGTTTAACAGATCCTTGTGTTAGACAGTTCAGACCAAGGTTGCCAAAGCCTGCTCTGTGAGCACTAACCTTGGACTTTGAATGGAAGCAGCTAAATTACTTCCAGACTCAAACTGGTCCTGTAGGTATCACAGACACTTTGGTGAATCACTCATTCAGTAAGCGATGTGGATCGAACCCAAACCGTCTGTGCATAACCAGTATAGCAAACTATGCACCTATGACATAGTCGATTCATGATCAAGACAAATCTACCATGGATAACTAACAGTGTCTGGGTGCTTATAAAGAAGCTAAAAGAACATTAGATGTACAAAATTCAAGCACTTGAAATTAAAGAAAATCTAGAATTAAGATTTGTGCGGAAAACTTAATCCAGCCTACTTTGTGCACAATCTACGTCAAAATTGATTTCAATAAACATTATTTAGAGGATTAGAGTACTACCACGTTCAAAGTGAGTGCTGGAAAATACTGTCTAAAACACACTTTCTCAGTGTGTGGTCCCAGGAAAGTTTTAGTGCAAACCTCCCGTGAAGACAGAATATTTCATTTCCTGCAGGGCTTTCGATGATGTCCATTAATACAGTGAGTGCTTCACAGATCTGAATACATTTTCTGCATAGCACAACAATAAGGAAAAGAAATTATTCTGTTCTGTTCTGCAGTGAAGTCAGAGCTTTTTCTAGCTCTAGCTGTCACACCTGAGACACCTGACTTTTGAGAAAACCTTTTTGATATAAGAGCACTTCAAGTAACCACAGAAGAACTGCAATCGAGTTTAGGATTGACTCCATGGAGTAAAGTGGACCCCAGAAGCCAAGACACAAAGGTGAGCAGGTAATATAATGATACCTTCTTACAAGTTGAATTGAAATTACATGTCTAATAAGAACATTACATACTAATATTATAGCAAGGGTTCAGCTAAAAACTCTCTCCCATCACATCAAGAACCTTAGAATAAGGTTAACACCAACATCATATCTTCCTCCTGAATTTTGAGGACTGGCAGCCTTATTTCCACTGTCTGGAAAACCCTAATTTACAAACATCATGTTTATTTTGTCTCATAAAAGGGGAGTGAGGGTGTTAGAGTCCCTCATCATGTCCAGTTGGAAGGAAAATTGCTAGATTTAAAAAGATCAGGCCATCACTGCAACAATATTTTGATTTTGAAGAAGCAGGAGTTATTTGGATGGACAATAATTCCAGTTGACATAACCAGAAACACATCACAGATCAAAGAGGTTTTATGTCGCTGAGCTACTTCTTGTGTTCAACAAAACTCAATTTATCAACCATCACACGTGGGTTTGTCATCTTCTGATCTATTTTCCATTTTGGGGACAACTCTTCTTTATCCCATTTTCCTGAATAGCAACACTAGGAAAATGTCACCAAACTTCAAAACTTCCTCAGCACCCTACTGATCTCATAGAGAATGAAGACAGTCCTGTGGCTCTTCAGATCAAACTCTGGCAAGAGAAGATGATGAGCTGAAGAGAGACAACAGACCTCTGATCTGCCCCAGGCCACTGTTCCTCCAAGCTGCTTCCTCTGTAGCCTCCCAGTTAGCTCCAAGCATCTGTTCAAATACCTCACCCTTTTGCAGGTTGGTATCTTTATGTCTGAGAGAATGCTGCAAGCAGCAATTGCTAACCCATTGATAATCACTGCCATCCAGAACAACTTCTGCTTGTAAAATGAAAAGATGTCAGACAAAATGGAGTAATTTATTTATTTGTGTCCACATACAACTGAACTATGAAGTGATTGTATGCTGTGTTGAGTAGAAAGAGTCCTTGGTCTTCACAAAATTAATACTACAAACTCTAGGGCTCTTAATTTTGTTTCTCAGTTGTAACTGGGATTTAACTTTCAATAATTTCATCCTTTTGTGATTGCTCAAGACAAGGTACAAGGAATGGAAAAGTTAAAATTATATAAAATATCTGAGTTGCTTTATTGAGGAGAAAAATAAAGTGGAAATGAAATACACTCATTTTGACTCACTGCTCAATTCCAATAAATCTATGTCAGCACAATGTGCAAAAGCAACAGAAAAGCCAGAAAGCCAGTAATTCACATTTTGTGGTCAAACAGTAGGAAAAAAAAAATGTAAACAGTAGTTATCAGTTAAATAAGGACAGATGCTTGCTACTGTGTAAAAAAATCCCAGAGCTTTACAAAATCAACAGTGCAGTACTATGGCCGATTTAAACCTGTAAAAAAATATTTTAAAACCATTACATAATAATTGTTACTAAACTGTTTTATGTCTTCCTGAGAAAGTCTTGAGACATTTAAATATTGCTGCGTGAACCTCCGAGAGCTCCATTTTTTGCATATCAGCTTGTGAGAGACCTTCTAACTTGGTTACATAAATAAGTTGCCTAAGATGCATCCAATCCATGTGACTTTACAAAAAGAAATAAAATATGGAGTGGTGAGAGAAATAATCAACATTTTTGGAACAAGCATTACAAAAATGACATCTATTCTTTCCCGCCTTCTCTAATCTCCTTTCAAATGTAACATACAGAAAAGGCTCAGAGCCAGAATGCTTATCCAAACTACATAAATCGCTAGACATACTCTCCAGAGTCCATGGCCCTGTCCCCCCAAAACCTTCCAATTCTTCCTAATGCTGCAGGGAAGGTTAGTAGAGAGCTATCTTGCCCCACCAAATCTTAATCAATCTTTCCCTACCACATCTTCCCATAGAAGAACAACTCTCCTTCCTTGCAATATGTTTATTAAATGAAACAGGAATGGAAACCAGCCCCCAAGCATGCAATGAATCCTACAGCAACAAGAGACTCCACACTGCTGCTGTGACCGCCCCTGAGAAAGATCCCATTAATTCCCTTATTCCCTTCTTGAATTCCTGAGCAGGGTCAGAGCGAGGGAACGTCATTTACCACCATGCAACCTAGTTCACACAGCTGGTCCAGCTTCTAATGTAAACATGGTAACACCTTGGGAAGGTCACTCACAGCAATTAATTTTGGGTTGACTATATGCATAGTGCCCTTTCGCCTTACTTTCCTCCCTACCTTGTAGAGGGAAAAACAAGAGGTTTTACTCATTGTTTGAACAGAAATTTTGAGAAGGCGAGAGATGCGATTTTCTTGAACATCAAGAATGTCTTGTTTTCTGGACATTGTTTCCAGTATTTTATTTTATTTATCTGTTGCCAAAAGAAACACTTTATAGTTCTCTAATTAGCCAAAGGGCTTTATGAACATGCTTTAAGGAAATTATCTAACTAGCTAAACAAACAAAACTTTTCCACACGCTTCACATTCTCCATGAAAAGTGACCACTTTACGCAAATATCACCTGTAGAGCTAACAGTTAAACCTGAGGTGTGTTTACCATCTCCTTAAAAATCCTAAATAAAAACATGGAAAAGTTTCTGTGTCTTTCTATCTTCTAATCATTAAAGATGACAGGAAAAGGGGGAAAAATTACATGTTTAAACTCCTGAGATTCAACAGTCACCTTTCACTTTAAGGGTTTAATTACATGACATTTCATAAAGCTGGAGAGTGAAATGTAAAATAGAGACACAGCAAGGTACCGGAATCCCAGGTGGATTTCCAAGGTCACAACAACCTTGCCTCACAGCCCCTGATGACTACAAAGCTGAAGTCAGATACTACTGCATTTACCTCCTCTGTCTTCTTTCATCACCTCTGTTCTTAAATCTAGCCTGCCAACTTTTAACAAGCCTCTTGTATAAAGCATACACTGCACACATTCCTCATTCAATTTAAATGAAAAAGAGAGTTTATAGAACATAGAACTCAAAGGCTAGCTATATTTTATTTTCTATGTGATGGGCGATTGTAGTGCTTTCCTCTTCCACCTTTTCTACTTTGTGTTTCCTCGCGCAGTCACAAACACTCTGGATCTAGTGAGGCCAGTCAAGACCTATGCAAAGAACTGTACCTTCCAAATAGGATAACACTTTCCTTATAGTTTTCCAAACCCAACTAAAGTGACACCTACAGTTATGATTAAGCAAATAAATTTCAGAGAGCTGGAAAATCAGCAAATCCCCACATGGAGAATAAATACATTATTACTTCTTCCAAGTTGTTTGTACAGTCCAGTGACTTTTTTTTTCTCCCTGCATCTTGTAGTAATATGCATTTGTTTTGGAGTATGTTTGTGCATATATTTTTGCTTATAAATATACATCATGTATACAGATGCACATCTGCAGATATTCAAAACTAATTATATTTATCTGCATTTACACATACTCCTCCCAAAGTCCAAGTCTTACAGTATCATAAAAAACACTTAGCCACTTCATGATAAATGCTTTCAAGAGTCTATAATTAGTTTTAAAAAAGGATTGCTGCTGTTTATTTGTACAAGATCTTTCAAATCCTGTTTTCAAAGCTCAGACCTTCACAGTGGTTTCAGGATCCTATTTTTACAACAAAATGCATGCTACAAACAACAGATGACATTGCCTTGTTTAGGGTCAAGGATAATGATACACGTGAAGAGAAAAGTTTCTGTTTCATACCACTTTCCCCACCAATTCCTACTAGATTATCATTTTAGTGGCTGCAGAGGGACATCCTAGAAAGCTCAAGAAAAAATAATTTCTAAACGTAGCTTTTCCCCACCAGTCTAGAAATGTTTTCTGCATTTTTCTTTCTGCTTCAATAATTAATAGTTTTATGAAAGAACAATGATTGCGATTCTTTCATTTTCAGAGTTTCAATGCAAGGAGTCTTTATAGTCTGAATTTTCAATAGCAGAACATCAGTCCAATCAAAGTTACAACTACAGTTGTCACTCTTAGAAAATAATTTAAAGAGGAATTGCCACATGAAGTTTCTGAAGCTAATTAAAGAAAAATGAGAATATGAGGAAAAACTGATTTTATGCTTTAAATAGGCCTGAATGATACATTTTACCATGCAACTATTCTACAAGAACATAGTTTGCAATAGTCTGATAAGAAGAAGGTATGAAATGCATACCTGAAGAGCAGGAAAGCCAAAGAACAAGAAAAACTGGAAATCTGAATATTTCTGCTGGCAATAGGTACATATGTACAGAGATAGAAGAGGGTCTATAAAATATTGTATCAATTTAGAAGCATGTTTGATTCTTGCAGCTAACGTAAAAATCTGACTAATGGATTAATCATTACAGAAACAACAGTGAGCAGAAAACTGAAATAATTTACATCAACTCTCTGTTCCTGACTGCTGAGTGACTTACAGAACAGCTATAAAAAGCTGTAAAGGCAATGTCACAAGTGTAGACAATGTAAGTCTACAGCTTCCTACTGAGTTGAAGTATCTTTTTGCTAGGTTGTATTTTCAGGAGAGAGAATTAGTAGCAAAGCTATATAGACATACTAATTTACCTAAATTATGGCAGTATCTGTTAGTACAGCAGAAGACAGATGTCCTACTGAAGAGAGAAAGGCCTTCCCGTTGGACAATTTCCACCAATTATTAGCTTATGGCCACCTTCCCATCCTCCTCCGACCTGCACACAAGTCAAGGAAGCAGCTTCTTCTGTAGAAATTTGCAAGCAGGGTCCTAAATTACCTTTTTCCTTCCATGAGACAAAAACTTCACTGATTAAGGACACAAATTAACTGGTAAAGTGGAAAAGGCAGCCATTACAAGAAACTTCATTTAAGTACATGCAAATAAATTTCACTCTCAGCACTGACAAAAAAAGGGCACTGTCACACCTTCATGGGCCTGGTGTTTGTGCCAGGATTTTGTGGTCAAGACAATAATGAACAATCCCAATTTATTCGTATTAATTTCATAAAACAGCTTCACAAAGACCAGCCCTCTTCTAGTTATTGGTTTTACTAATGAAAGGGACAATCTAGTTAATGAAGGCTGATTTTCACTTAAGTACACCAGATGCCACTTGAATCTGTTGTTAATCTCCTGACATAAGACACCAAGTGAGGGTTACTTGTTGCAGTCTATCAGACTTATTAGCACTCAGTGCTGTAAAGCAGGATTTCATGCTGTGTGACCTGTTTCAGGGGAGGAAGGTGTCCTGGCAGACCAGGGGTTGGGATGAAAACAGCACTAATCAACACAATTTCTATTTCTAGATCATTTTTTTCCAGAGACTTTTGGTTTTAAGTGCAATACAAAAGAAAAATCTGAAGTAGAGAGTCAGCTGCCATTTTTATGAGTCAACTTTTCTTAAGGGAAGAAAAGATTGCTACAGTAAGACCTTTATTTTGAGACCTGAAATACAATACTTCTGACACAGAGAACACTGATCATATATATAACCTTAGAGAAATATTCCACAGCTCTCCAGCTGGTACAGGGCTAGCTGCACTATGTGCTAAAACAAAATCACATGAAAACAAGGTAGCAACTGATGGACCCTCCCTTGTATAAGGAATTCCAATGGCCAACAAACCCTCTATTTCTCTGGAGAGCAACTAAGCATAGCTGGAATCTGTGTGAAAGGACAGGATGGGTTAAGCATGGTAACCAGTATAGCAGGAAGGTAATTCTGACTTCTTTCCCAAACGGCATCAGTAATATATTAGAGAGCTTCACCCTCCCCATATTTTGCATCTCAAACATTTGAGGTTCCAACTCTGAAAGGGTATCAGTTTTCCTTTATCTTCAGCAATGAAATTCCATTCAAATGCCATTGCTACTGAATAAATGACACAGAAAAGAGTAAATGGCAAATAAAATGGAACCTCATTGTAATCGGAATCTAAGGATGTTGAGGATGTTTCCAGAGAAGAGAAATGAAGCTGGTGAAGGGGCTGGAGAACAGGTCTTATGAGGAACGGCTGAGAGAGCTGGGGTTGTTTAGCCTGGAGAAGAGGAGGCTGAGGGGGGACCTCATTGCTCTCTACAACTACCTGAAAGGAGGTTTTAGAGAGGAGGGTGNGAAAGCAATCCTGTAACAACCTTAATCCTACTTCATATCTGAGTACTTAGAGAATGGTGTATGAATTTCTGTGGATATACCCTCCACCCTCCCTCTTATGCACAGTAATACAAATATTATGCTTATTATACATTGTGACATTATTCTGAAAGCATTTACAGGTTCTTTGGCAACCTTTAGAGGAATTCCACACTTTGTTCTCAGCAAGTCTCTTTTGCTATCAGCTGTATCTAGGTACCTAAGTGATTATCTGACTAGGCTCCTAAAGTAAATTAATAAAAGTGGGACTTTGCTCTGCACTTCTCTTCAGAAGTGTCTCTGTCTGTAGCACTAAAGTTAGCTTCTTAATTTCATTATGTTATGCGTGTAACATTGAATAGCATGAACACTTTTTTTCCCAAAAATAAAAAAGCTAAGAAAAACATTAACTTAGATATTATCCCGTATTTGCCTTACTAGACTCTAATAGAAACAGTGATATCTTCTGAGGAATAATTCAAGTACCATAGTGACAGCAGATAACACCCAATGTATAAGCACTTGCCTAAGGCAATAGACTAGTAGTGTAGTCAAGCAGCCAGTTTGCTGCTTCACTGTGCTAAAAAAGGCAGGTTCATTCAGACTGTTGCAACAAAACGAAGAAACATGGCTGAAAGGGTGGTAGTTATTTCTGGAGATGTGTTCAAGCAGTAGCAACTACCTGATGCTCCTGTTTATTTCTTTTGGAGTAGCAGCAAATAGAACTCTCCAGGTCACTTCCCAATTCTCTGCAACTCAGCTCTCTCCAGCAGAAAGGGTTCTGGTGCTTTTGATCATAGCCCAATTCAGATCACAGCAGGGAGAAGCCTCACCTTCTCCCTGTATGTTCAAGAAAATACCACAAGTACTTAATTTTGACCATGAACTTAAAAAGAAATAAATAAAAATAGTCAATGGCAAAAGATTCTACAGGTGGTCATGTAGAAACAGCTGGAGTCAAAACGACCTTTGTAAGATCAATCCACAGGCCAGTAACAGCAAGAAGAAAACAAAGTTATTTCAGTGCAGTTATCAGAGCAAGAATTCCAGTTGCACTTTGAAAAAGCCAATGCTTCTGGCCCTTTCCTGCTCAAGGTAGATACTTACCCATGTTCTGCTGCAGATGTTTACACATGTCCGTGAATAACTTGATCAAAACTGAAAGAAGTCCAACTGACCCACCTAAACCAGGTTTCCAGTGAATTTAACCCAGACCAGCTCCACATTCCAGACCAACAGAGTGGATGGTGCGGATTATGGGATCAAACAGCAGTAGTGGAGGAAGACAGGGAGGGATTGGCATTTTGTTCTTTTTTATATATAGAACAAAAAAAGAAGAGTAATGCTTTCCCTAACTTACTTCAGCTAGAGTAGAGACAAGGGAAACTATTCTTTTCACTGATGGACACACATATTACCATACTGTTGGAAAGTGATGCCGAAGGAAAGCTTAATCTGTTACTGTGAGAACATTGCTTTGTAAAAGTAAAGGTGTCTGTACAATTTTGATTTGCTGCATCTTTTTTGCTGGCAGTAGTGGTGGTATAAATATGATGTGAATCGTCAAGGAGGAGAAATAAACAAAATTTGCTTTCCTTTGACTGAAAGCTCTCTTAATTTCATTTGACTGGAAAAATAAGACAAAAAAGAAATAATTTCCAAAAATATAACAGGCAGTGTTCTTCATTAGCAGCAAGAAGAACATGGGTTTAAAATTCTTTCAACTTTTAGAGCATATAAAAAAGGCCTCAAACACAATGTGGTTCTTGTTGAAAACATAAAAGTTGGGGCAAGAGTAGAAATGCCAATAAAAACTACTACATTTAGAGAAACCAAAGTCCTACATATTCTGCATGAAGTATACAGTAAGACATCTACAGGCTTTTCATGACATATAGTAACGTGTTTGTGGTTCTCTCATAATAACCCTCTAATTAGGATGCTTTAATCTTAAGAGTTTTATTTATATCTTACGAATAAACACAAAAGAACATTATGGAAAAATGAGAGCTTCAGCTAAAGCAGCACTGCATTATCCTGATTATTCTTAATGAACTTCTCCAGAGATTTCATTTACATAAAAAGAAGCTCTTGTTTTTCTAGGGAATGATCATGGTGCCTTTGAAATGCAAAATGGCCAGTAAATGTCAGTACAACCAAGACAGATCTTTTGGTACTGTAGGAAAAATAAAACTCATTTTTTCAATGTTTAAATAATTTCTAATATGACTGCGGGTTTTTCGTTTGTTAGGAAATGACAATATTGGGGGCAAATAAATAGTTTTTGCCTTTTTTTATCATTTAAGACTCCTGCACCCAACTTTCGTTTTTCACACTTGTCAAAAGTTAACTCTATCCATGTCAGTAGGATAAACAAAAATGAAACCAAGCCCATTCAGGTTCTAACCTAGTTTGAAATAAAATATTGCAAATACCAGTCCAGTTTACAGTATTTAAAGAGAGAGCTTTGCCCACTGTTTCATGATGCACATACATCGTGCCTATATACAGAAGAGAAAGGTCTGCAGTCCAAAGGATGAGTGTTTCTAGTACCATCATCTGAAAAGGGGCAGTTCCTCTGACTCCACAGCAATTTGTTTCTTTTAACTATAATGTCAGGTCTGGAGTGATGTCTTTACCTGAGAGTCTCCTCCAAGTTTCTTAGTCTTTTGACTGCAGATTAAAACTTAAAGCTATTATACCTCTTGTATGTAGAAATCTGCCTGAAAATACTAAGAATCCAGTTTGGTTTATTTCTAATAATTCACTGTTCTTTAAGCTACTCTTACAACTTCAGAGCACTGGTGTTCACCATGGTCTCCCTCAGTTTTGCAGACAGAAAACTGCTGCTGAGAATGCATGCTGAATCAATGTATTCATGAACATCTGAGGAATGCACTGATATACACACCAGAAAGTTTTTATTTATAGAATCCAAACTGTAAACAGAATTATTGCAGTAAATGCAAAATAACAAGACATGAGAGTGCAGGAAAGATACAGCAATCTACCTATAAATAAGCTTCCCAGGAACTTACTGCTACTCTAGTTCATCTGTGTGTTTAATTGAAAGCCCAACATCATCACCACCTTGTCATGCCCCCGCAACTCAACTTAGGCTTGGGGAAAATAACATTTTCAGGCACCCTGCAAGAGCCCATACAATGAGTAAGGTGCTCAAGTATGGATCATTCCACTATGATTTGCTTCATGGTTCTCTATTATGCCATGCACAAAGGACAGAGTAGCCATAACACTCCTGATTCCATGACAACTACAAGTACAGCATGGAGAAAGAACACAAATCAAGGACAGAACATGTGGTACCTTATTCACACAAAAAAAAACATGGCAAGAAATTACAGCTTCTTCAAAGTAACCATTAGCTGATATTCAAATACCTTGATCATGTGTAGCACTCTAAATTTCAGAAAAGCAGTATCCTCATGGCATGATAGGAGTGGTCTTCAGTCCCTCATGTTAATTTATAGACAGTTTTCTTGACCTAAATATGTCTTAGTTTTCTTCTCTTTATGCCTGGTCTTGTCTGAAGCAAGAAGATGATGTCAACTATTATTAGCGAGGTATTTCAGGACAGTAAAAACCAACCACCTATGGTTTTTCTGCCATAATCTTTGTGAGGGCATGCTTTTATTATAACAACAAACATCTATGGGTAACCACAGCCAAACAGCAGTCTGAATACTATGGCTGAAACATACCAATATATTTGGATACACATCTGGAAGAAGCATGTCAATGTCCAGCTATAAGTCAGCTCACAGGAGATTATAAAACCACTTGAGAACAAAGCTCCTTAAGATCCTGGCATCACTGTAATCAAATAAGGTATCATATGAAGAGTATAGGCTAGGACTTCTTGAAATTCATTCAGCACAAAAAGGCATTAGAAAGGGTTTTCGAGGCACAAAGTGGGAAACAATCTGAAAGAGAACTCCGCAAATGCCTACAGCGCTTTCTTAAAGTTTCAAGTAGGAGTAGTTTTCTTTATCTATCAGATATAATTTTAAGGGCCCTGAAGAGACCTGGACGAAACACACTTGCACAGGAGGACTGAATCTGGAACACTCATGAGAAAGAGCTTAGGAAGGCTTATCTGTTTTACGTGCAAGTAATAATTGCTGATTTTGTACCAGCAGGCAGGGTCATAAGATCACTTCTAACGATGTTGTTGAGCTCCAAGCCTTGTGCAGGCTGCTGCTGAGCCACCCCTGTCCATGGTACTCATCCAACCACCCCCATGCTGACACAGGCCACCACATGCACCAACTTTGGCTCTAGGTGGCCACAATTGTTACATCAGGCTTGGAAGATACACCCTACAGTTCTGTTGACCAAAAGATGACTCTGCTGGCATGGATTAGTGAATAGGATTCTGGCTTGCTTTCCTGATTTTGGAAATCTCAAGTCTTTTACTCAGGTGTTTGTTCAGCTGAGGCAAGGAGGCTAAAACCCCTTGAAATGACAAATCTGCCATGCGTGAATGCTACCAATGGAAAGCAACTAAGTGCAGACTTTGAAAATACAAAGTTCTTAGGTGTCATTCAGTTCCAGTGGAATCAACTACAGAACACAAGTCTTTTTCTGACTGAGTCCTGTGGTGCAGGCAGAGTCCCATCCTGACCAGCCTGGCAGTCCCAAGCATGCCAGGACATTTGTATGTAATCATAAGAGATCCAGTTCTGTGAACCTACAGGTGGCTTAAATGCCCACCCCAACTCATTCCTTCAGAATCAGCATGGCTAAATGGCATGCATTGCACAGAGGTTGTTTCTATAGCACAGGTCTTGTGAGTATAAAACATTAAAACACAGGCTCTTATGTTACTTCATATACTCCATTTATATAGAGAGGTTTAGGAAAAGGTGACAACCACAATACATAACTTTAGACACCAAATTAGAAGTCCAATCTTTCTGAGAAGGCCTTAAGAGTGAAGGGAAATTCTTGGTCTTCTACTAGGTGATTCAGTATACCATTAAACCCACTAAACACATAATGGTGCCATGGCTCTTTATTCTGAGCATTGCCTATGTGTACAACATCAGGATTCCCAAAGCTTAAAACGGTGATTTCTAGATGTTTACACTCTCTGGGTCTTGAGTTCAGCAGCAGATGGATAGGGGCTTTTCTGTCTTCTTCCTCATGCCATCCCCTTACATGCACACACAAAATGCAATGAAAAGCACTGAAGAACAAATACATTTTGTAAGGCCAACTGTAAGACAGCTTATTCAGAGAGACAGACTAGAGTCATTGTTTGAGGGAAATGACCACAGATATTCAGACTCTTGTCGTAACTTCTGCCCTGGTTTCAGCATGCAAGTCTGAAGTAATTTCTGCCAAGTTTTCTCTTCAGTTCCTTACGAGTTCATTCAGATTAAAATGAATGAAACTCTATCAAATAATCAACGCTCTTCTATGCTGAACTGTAAGTGCAGACACATACTTATGACCTCAAACAGAAAACTGAAAGAAAGAAAAGACAATAGCAGATATGAAACAACTGCTAATCAGGGAGCAAATTCCGTTGAGTCACAAAGGGGTGTTGTGTTGTCTCTTGCTTGGGCAGTCTAGCTGACTACCTGAGACAAGGTAACTGGAATTTGGTGATATGATACTCACTAGATATTTATATGCCTTAATATGCTCCATGAGCCTGACATAGTGTCAAGATCCCAACAGATGCTTATGATAAACATCTACTTCTCAATCAGGTCTCGCTCTGCTAATTCATTATTATGATGTTACACAAGAACTCAACATCAGAAAACTTCTTTAAATACAAAAGATATTTAGGCCGGTTCTCTGTATGTAAAACTCAAACAACTACGCTTCGAGTATAATGGTTTAGCAGTCACCCCATCAACTCACATTAGCACCACTGAAGATGAGAATAAAGCAACATGAATATTATCATACTTCTAGCCAATAAAGCACTGGTTGCCTATGTATTTTCAGTATTTAACGTCAGCAATTAGCCTTATGAAATTAAAATTGAGGCTTCAGTACACATGGGAAAGGTATTGCTGCTTGCTACTAAAAGTGTTTGATAATTTCCATGAAAGCACTCATGGATGTAGTAATCTATAATTTCCTCAAGTTCTGAAGTTGGACTGAAACTTTCTGTGATGTCTGAAATGCAGCACTTGAATTAAAATTTACTAACAATTATATATTCAAGGCAGATTTGAGGAAGGAAGAGGAAGGAAGATAACATGTCACTGGAATGAAAAATACTGCTGACAATATTTTTGGAAATTGGAGTATTTTTTATTTTGAGCTCACTGGAAAAATCAGAAAAATCCTAATCTCATGTAAGTGAAAAAGTTCTTATATACCACATTAAAACGTGTCAAAACTTTGTGTAATTGTAAAGTTGTGAAATAACTTATTTTGCAAATAAAATAGACTCCACTGAACATATGCAACCAGATAAAATCTCTGAAAACTTTATCACTGGAGCTCAAAAGCTCCCAGCTGTTGCCAACCAAGGTAGGATATGGCACTCAAATAAGAGCAGAAATGTGATGGTTTTTTGGTTTTGTTGTAAAAGAACTGCCTGGTTACTCAGATGGTGGGGAGGAGAATTCTTATCTGAATGCCAAAGGAAACAAAACTTAAAGCCAGAGAGGTTCAAGAAATGAAAGAGTTATGGGAGGAACTCTTACAGAAAGCTTGATGCATGTCTGAGAGTTATGAAAAGAGATGAAGTGACTGGGATGAATGATGGAAATAATGGGAAAGACTTACATCTCTTTGGCTGGAGGGAACATAGGGATTAGGACTCACGTAAGTGATGTTGAGGAAAAAGGTAGTCAAGAGATAAGACACTAAAGCTGTGACTACACACTAGATAGTGGCACTGCGACTCTGTTCATTAGTGTTTTGTCTTGGGTCAAACCCTGGGTTTTGCTGGCACAGGCAACTGGACTGGATAATTAAACAGTACTAAAAACAAAAATTCAAACCAACAGAAAATATCTACCTTTTTGCTTTTGTTTATCAGATGAATATATTCCTCTGTCAAGTTCATTATACCATCACACAAACACAGCTGTGAAGCCACCAGCAACAACAGACAGTGAAGGGGTGGGATATTTAAGTCTGGTTGAGTTGATGAAAAACTTTATGTAAATTAATTGATGAATATTGATGAGTAGACCAATGATGAAAATGACCCAATAGACTAACAAAAGTGAAAGGCAATTGATGTGGGAAGGGCAAAATGTACAGGCAGATCACAGAAAGAAATATAGGACAGGCTTGGCAAAAGTCCATATCATAGGATCATAGTATGGACCTTAAAGATCATCTGGTTCCAACTCTCTTGCCATGGGAAGGGATACCTCTTACTAGACCAGGCTGCTCAAGGCCCCATCCAACCTGGCCTTAACACCCTCAGGAAGGGAAATTCACAACTTCACTAGGGAACGGGTTCCAGTGCCTCATCACCCTCATAATGAAGAATTTCTTCCTAATATCTAATATTCCCTCTTCCAATTTAAAGGCATTTCCCTTTGTTCTATATGGGAAAAGAGGTCCTAAAAGTAAAAATTAAAAAGGAATAAACAGAAAGTATCATATAAAGTTTGAAAAAACAGCCCAAGAACAAGCCCCAAACCAGCACTTAGGCTTAATGAACCTTTCTGAATTCCAAGTATGCCTGTGTTCAAATGACTTATTTCCTTAACTGCAACACAAAGATAATGCTACCCATTCAGTTCTTGCATAAAATTTAGTGACAAATGACAGAAAAAAATCCATGAGGAAAACAAGCTTTTTATAACAGAGTGTGCATAGCACAAAAAAAAATCCCAAAGCCTTGGGGAAGCACTGATGATAAGACAAGCTACTTAAAAGGTGTTTGCTAAGTGCACAGGTACAATGCTGCTCATGAACCGAAGCAAAGCAGCTGTGGAAAAAGTCATACCACTGTGCGATCAAAGACTGGGTCAGCTCCCATACAGAGGGTATGCATGCCTGCAAAGTAAGATCATACAGGTATTTGTTAATTTTCAAGGGTTTTATTTATCAACCTGAACAGTATTCTTAGTGTATCTTTCTACAATCACCTTAGAGGTCACAAGGAGCCTTTATCAAAAGCACATATAAAAGAATATTCTTAGCAACCTATATATCTAGTTAAGAAAAACTTCAATCAATGTTTCCATCACAGACACTAACCCAAATACTAAAAGCAAGCTTATAGTGACTCACTACTGAATTTTGAGTTGTGAAACCATGTCCCAATGTTGTTCCATTAAAATTAAAGTTTTAGCCTAATGCAGTACCCAGGTGAGAAAACAGTGCCTGACCACTGTGACCACTTTCTGCATACGGAGATCCAGAGCACCTAGGGTGAAAGTCTGCAAGACCCCTTCTTATTCCAGATGTTTGAAGCTTGTCAAGCGTAAGGGCTGCACAACCCCACTGTACCCAGAGACAGTTTGGGGTGTAACTTTAAAAATGACACAGCTCTTTTTGAAGCAGGGATTTGGAGTACAAAATTAGGAAGCCAAGGCATCAGGTTATGGGTACAGAGGCAGGAGAGACAGGGATGGAGGAAGCTGAGATAACCTTGTCTAGGCAGCTGATAATGTACAGGAGGAGAGGGGTTTAGTAGGAGGAAACAGAATATTGACAGAAGCCTTTAAGACCCCACCTATCATTTAAATAAAGCCATTTAAAACACATTATAGATACATTAAATCCTGAGGATCACTTTCTTAATTTAAGTCAATGTGCTGTAACAGCAGAATCATCTGACAGCACTCCTCCTGGCAAATAGCAGCATTTTTATTGTTTCTCCATTTCAGGGCACTGTAAAATGTCAAGAGAAAGTATATCCATCCCAGCCTTTAATTAAGGGCAATCCTTAGGATCTGCCCTTGGTTTCCCAGCCACAGGGAGATCTTCTGATCTTCCTTTGTGGTTACTTTCTCTGTAGCTCCTCTCAGGTTTTCTCATTCCGCCTATGTAAACATGCAGCTATGCCTGTGCTCTTTCAGGCTATGCAGAAGAACAGAAAGCAAACCCTCCACAGCAGCAAACTGAAAGGTTACTATTCCCATATGCTCACTAAGATCATCCCTCACTGTCTTCAGTCTATGAATACTGTATTTTTTCTTAGACACATATGTATGAACACAGCATTTATGACAGGTTAATAATTAATGCTGTGCTAATACAAGCAAGCCCTATTGCTTAGTTTTCAAATTCTTGAATTGTCTATGCTTTTTTATTGATACAGTAGCAATCAGGGTTTTAAACCAGGTCACTGCCCCACAGTAATGGAAAGAAGTATTTTAAGAGTTTACAGTCCCTTGTTCTCATTTTCTCATTACACCTATAAGAACATAATTGACAAAAACGCATACACATTCACATTCACAAAAAATCCAGAAAAACAGGGCTAAGATATAACTTAAAATAACTCAAACGTATCTGGATATGGACATCAATTCTGAAGACATTTGAAGAATCTCTTTTTTGACACTTCCCTACGTCACACAATAATCACTTTCATAGAACGAGAGTTAGCACTTTCCAATGATCCCACACCTCTACCTCTCCCCCTCCTCCTTTAAATCTTCTAATTTTCCCTACATCTGTATCAGGATAGAGCACTCAGTGTGGCAGCCTCAATCATCACCACAAATAGCTGTGGAAGTATCTAATCTTGAAATGGGAATAATCAAAAATTATTTTCCAACCATATTTCACTGTTTTATGTGCATATATTCAACACAAGTAATTCATAGTGAAATAACCAGCAGCTGCATGCTTTGTGCAAGCATTCATGTCTGTGCTGGCTTATGAATGTCTTTATTTTACGCACATTTTCTCCTTCTCTAAATAATCAGGTTCCAGACACTTTCAGGCTAAAAGATTACTACAAAAAGGCAGAAATACTCTGTAATATACTCCTACCAGTTGGAATTGGTACATTGTTTTCAAGACTCATTTATGGAGTTTGACTTGTTAAGTCATATAACATCCACAAAGGCTTTAAAGGCCCCTGGGACTACTTCCCAAGTACTTATTCTTTGCTTAGCAGTTAAGGATGTGCATTTTTCATGGTTCAGTTCCTCATTTTACACAGGGCCGGCACCATCTGAGGTGTCACATTTCATGGGAATTTCATAAAGCATAGAAAAAATTACACAAAACCTGAAGATTCATTTTCATGGAGATAGAAAGCAACCCAAAGTCTCCCAGCCTCTGTCAGCTTTAAAAACAAGGGAAATCCATAATTTTATGGTGGTGTTATTGCTGAATTCCATGTAGACCATAAGAACCCTATATCCTTCTCACAAGCAATCCCAACATGAAAGGCCATTTCATATAATGCACAGAGCAAGGAACAGCTCTGTTTATTTGTAGATGTGTAAATTACTATAGGGTGGTTAAACTTTTGAACTCAAATTTGCTTCAGTGCCAATTCCCATCCCAGACAGGGAGGACTTGTACTGTATGCTGTGTGTTAGGATCATCTGGCTTTGCTTCCAGATGGATCATGGATCAGAATCACGTCCAGGGAGAAGGGAAAGAGGAGGAGGAGGGAGGAAGGAGAGGGCAGGGCTTCCTCCACATACTAAGGGAACACTTCAAGTTGTATTTGGCAGGGAACTCAGTGTATTCATGCACTGATTGAGTCTAATTAATAAAATTTTAAAATATGCAGATGAGAAATGAAAACTGGAAATGCTAACAGCATCCAGAGGAAAGCAAAGAGGATGTTTTCTCTCTTTTTAAACTGCATGGTTTCCAAGGTCAAGATCTCTTAACTACCCTTGTACAAGCAAAGAAAAGCATTTAGCCTTAAAGAGATACTTGCAGAAGGAAAGTATACTCAGCACCCAAGCCAAGGAGGTTCAGTGTTTATATTAGTAATCATGGAGACAGCATAATGTGCCCCCTTTTCTAGCACAATTAAGAGCATTTTAATCTCATTCTTTCTAATGTAAAGAGTCCATGAACCAAGATGCCAAATACTTTTGTATTTTTTAATTCCATGGCTTTCAAGACACAAAAAAAAGAGGCACATCTTCAGGTGTCTGCTCACAGCAGGTACACGTCTGATTTTTCCGGAGCTGTTACTTTGATATGAACTACAACAAATGGCACCCACAAAGCTCACTGGTGGAAAGCTGGCAGCATAGTCGATTTCACAAAGGGAAACAGCATGCCTACATCACAGTGATGCCTTCCCCAAGTCTGATGCTCATTTACAGGTCTTATTTGCACTGATTTCCTACTGATTTGCTAACATAGTTATGTTTTGTTTGGTTTTTTTTTTTTGTGGTGGTGGTTGTGGAGATCCTACATTCTAACTCCATGCAGAGCTGTCCCATACTACATGCGTGTAACAGTTGCCAGGGGGAGTTGCCATCAGTTGGTATGGTATTATGGGGCTGCAGCATGATATGAGCTACATGAAATGAATTGTACCAATGTTCAAATCCCCACAGGACATGTGTCAAACTCTGATTGGCTTCCTTATGGACTCAAGAACAAAGATCACAGAACTGACTTTACATAGAGACTGAGCCAGCAAATCCCTCTTAGAAGCAATTTTCCTAAGTAATCACACTTTAGGCATTTGATTTCATAGAATCGTAGAATGGTTTAGGTTGGAAGGGACCTTAAAAATCATCTAGTTCCCCACTCCCTGACATGGGATGTGACACTTCCCACCAGACCAGGCTGCTCATGGCCCCATCCAACCTGAAGTAATCCTTGAACATTTCTAGGGAGGGGGCATCCACAACCTCCCTGGACAACTTGTTCCAGTGTTCACCATGCTCATTGTGAAGAGTTTTCTCCTTATGTCTAGTCTAGATCTTCCCCCTCATCCTATCACCACATGCCCTTGGAAAAAGTCCCTTCCCAGCTTTCTTGTATGCCCCCCTGCAGGTACTGGAAGCCATCTCCCCAGAGCCTTCTCTTCTCCAGGGTGAACAAATCTAACTCTCTCAGCCTGTCCTCATAGCAGAGGTGCTCCAGCCCTCTGATCATTTCTCTTTAAAGCACAGCTTCCTATAGCTACTTCGAGATCAACTAAAAAGTTTACATAATTTTAGAGGACTGCACATTAAGAACTCTACTTCAATATGTAGAGATACATGCAAGAACTTCACATTTGCATACGGATACCTGCACCTTGAAGGTTAAGCAAAGAAAGTCAGTAAAGTTTTCATACTTTGCTTTAGGAAAAATAAGAAGTGCAAAGGTAGGCCTAATCGCGTGCTATCTGTTCCTATTTACTTGCAGCTGGGATACTTTTCTACAGCTGGAAAACTTTCAACAGTTCTCTGGTTTACATCGAAACAGGAAGAACACAAAGGTATGCATGATATTAGCTCCTTTTCCACTGCTAAACTTACATTACTTCCACCTGCCTTATTGCTGTGGTACCAAGCCAGCAAGACACATCTGTTTAGGATAGATATAACCCGTCACAGGTTTTGTTTCCAGTCTTTTGATATTTACACAAACCCTGCTGATGATACAATGCTTCACATTCATTTACTACAGAAGTGTGCTTCCTTGTGCTAAATACTTCGTAATACCTAACCTTTAATGCAAAAGGCCAAAGCCACATAATATATCACTGTGAGGGAGGAAAACTCAACAGCCCTGGAAGCATTTGTGTCCTTGTAATGAAGGGTCTTCTTGATAAAAACAGCCAGACCATTTCTGGAAATGGATCACCTCCCTGTTAGAGAAAGCACACTTACAGATCCCAAGCATTCCTAGTAGCAGTTGGCTAGATGAAGATATTCCACCAGCTTGCTGATAACTTCACGTCTGGCTTTCAGAATGAAAGGGTTATCAGTAGCAGTTTCCACTGCCAGCTTGCAAAACCTCATCCTCACCTTCAGCTTCCTCTAGCTCATTGACATCTTCGGGCACAGAGTGTCCTGGTGACAGACAGTAACCAGATGGTCTTTTAGCTTACACCACTGAATTGCTTCAGGAATTTAATCTGATTTCTCAGAACACACAGCACGGCTCTTCATTCTAAAATTGGCATGCAGGTGGGATCACATGCCTCTAGCTTTATAAATAGGCCTAATTGTCAGTGGCTTTGGTACATGTTTGTGATTCAGCCGTTTGACTGTTGCTTTAGAAAGCCTGACTCCCTGCTTGTGCATACATCACTGAATCTGACTGACCTGCAGCTCCTGGGCATATTTGACCACGCTGTCAAACAGCTTGGCATCTCCTAATTCCAAGAACAAAATCACTTTTTTCTTTAAAACTGATAGCTCTTAAAGCAATTTCTTTCCACTTGCTGTTGTTAGCTACCCTATACTGATTAAAAACACATACAGAATACAGATTTAGAACTACTTTGCTGCAGCAGGAAGCAGATGTTATTAAAAGAGTAACTACACAGATACAGCTACATCCCTCCATCTATTCTTCTGCAAAGGCTGGCTCCAAGTTACCAACTAGAAAGGTGAGGAATCAAAAGATTCCCTCATGCCCCAGTGTAGGACTGGGAAGTTTCAGGCTCCTCAGTTCCCACTCCTGTACTTTGGAAAGTCAATGCTTCTCTGTCACTGGCAGTCCACAACTGTGCAAATTGTAGGTATCAGGCTTGAGGGGAATTGTTTAAATGGATCTCTACATAATTTAAACATGTAGCAAAGCTCAGAATGTGCCTTGGAGTTTTGGTGTTTTAAGATACTTAGTTATTTCTTATTTATATTTCAGGACTCACATAGGACTTTTCTCGTAAAAATTCCCCAAAAAATTAGTTTAAAGTCCTGAAAGGCCTTGAAAAATGAAGTAAAAAAAAAAAATATGAGCACTGTTATATACTCCATGTATATGCACAAAGATAAAAGCATGCTTCTACGAATGCAATTCCAAACCAAACCACATTTAGTATTTATAAGGAAAAAAATATAGGGCATAATAATATAACTGCTCTTCTCTCACACTGAAGATGCCTTTGACTTTATGTATGAGCCTTTAATCCTCTTAAATGATATGTCATTATGCCTCAGAGTATGTCACATCTCTCACCCAGAACCATCGTCTTTGTCATCTGTGCCCGCACCAGTATCTGTAGTGACCAACAGGATGTTACCCCTTTATCAGAAGCACAGTGGGCCAGTGATGGAAAAAAACCCACAATTGGTTCTACTGCAACCTAGTCTTCTACCTACGTTATTGAATAAAGTGCGGATTATTGAAACTTTGGCTATAACATCCCTCTAGGTATTTTTGTGAAAGAACAAGAGGTAATGGTTTTAAACTAAAAGAGGGTAGATTTATACTAGATATAAGGAAGTAAGTTTTTATAATGTGAGTGGTATAACACTGGAACAGGTTTCCCAGAGAGGTAGTAGAAGCCCCGTCCTCGGAAACATTCAAGGTTAGGTTGGACAAGGCTCTGAGCAACGTGATCAAATCAAGATCCAAACCCTCCTGTTCACTGCAGGAGGGTTGGACTAGGTGACCTTTGAAGGTCTCATCCAACTCAAACATTCTATGATTCTATAATTCTTTCTCACCTTCCTGACAGTGCTGGCTAACTTAACAAAAAAGGCTATCACATCTATGAAGGGTACCACAGTTCTACCATTGTTTAATTAGCCTGTGCTTAGCTATGGCATTTCATGTGTTACTTTCTCATTCTATGCAAGGAACAGAAGATCTCAAAATTATATCCAAAGCATCTTCAAAATTACAATAAGATTTACATTAATTACCCATCAGTTTGGAACAATTTCATCTGCCTTTCACCTATTTCCATTTATTTTTCAGTACTTATGCAATATCCACCATAGTGCAATCCTGTAACCGGGACAGAAACTTTTAACTGAAGTGAAGGCCATCATCCTTATGGATCCTGGTAACTAAAGGGGGGAAAAAAGGAAGTGAGGGAGGGAAAGGAAAGCAAACCTGTTTCTGGGGGGGGGGGAAAGTCCCTCTAAATGCAGAGTTTCTTTAGATATCCATAATAACTAAAAGGAATATTGAAAAATAAATTTAAGTTGAAGATCTAGTAAATAAAGAAGAACAAAAGCTCTTTTCTAAACTAGTCTTCCAGCATTTTTACTCTTGAGAGAAGCCTTGGCTACTGTCGGTTTATGACCAATAGGCTGTACACTGACACTTTGGGAAAGGTATGGTCAACCAACCGTAATTCAGAGGATCCATGTAGAAATAAACAGTCACTCCTCTTTAGCACGCGACAATAAACTGTCTGGATTTCTCACTATTGTATATAAAAGCCACACTTATCTTCTCTTCGCTTACCCATTAAAGTAACTAAAATTCCTGTGACTCATAGTTAGTCATTTTTTTGGCAGCTCAGTCTGGCTTGAACCAAGTCAAAACCACTAAACAGAAATTCACAACTAGGAAACATGAGAGTGAAACAATGCAGACATTTGGAAAAGGAAAGCAATGTCCTGAAGAAATAACTTGTACCTGGGAACCCACTGAACCACCTATAAGAATTAACTGTATTTCCAATCTATTTTCTCCCCTGTTTCCAAAGCTATTTTGTGAAATATGTAGACAAACAAGTTCACAGGAAACACTTGGAAATTGCTCAGTCAAGACAACAGGAATCCTAGCACAGGCGAGCCCTAGGGGCAGAGGAGGCAATGCTGTGCCTAAGGCTGCCATTCACTGTCACAAGTCCTGCAATCTGGCATAGGACCACAAGAGGAAAACAGTGAATTATACCAAAGGCAATGGAGAAAAGCAGCCAGAAAATGGATCTAAAGAGAAATCCCATTCCTTTATGATTCAGGTTAAAAACCGTGAAAGTAAGGCAGATACAGTCCACTCCAAAAGGATCTGCAGAACAAGAGCATTAAGACACAAAAATTCTAGACAAAGATGATTTTAATAAAAATATCTCTATAACTTAACACTGAGTTTAAAGTTTATGAGACCACCTCAATCCTAACTATGATGTATCTCCAGTAAAATTTATTCACCTATTCATCAGTACTCTGGGTTTAGTAAAATGCAGCATTGTAATAATACACAACTCTCACAAAAAAAATCCAACCAATCACTATGATCTTCCAAAAGTAATATACCAGAAACAGTCTTACATGACGTATTTAATGTGTCTTTTCAGCACCCTCCTCAATGTATTTGGATAAGATTGTGTGGCTACACTGTACTTCCAAACCTATCTTTATCTCATTGCACATGCAGACCTATTCAGAAAGTACATGCTGGCTCCTGGAACTGCAAACCAGCTGACATAATCTTGGAACTGTAACAAGCTTTGAATTTCCTGAAAGACAATCAAGAGCAATTTTGTTTCTGAAATAAAACCCACAACACCCAGAAAAACCATATTGTTGTAAGACATGCTAGGATACACTAATGAGAGAGGAATTATAGCTTCACGCACGAGCAAAATAAGGGGAAAAAAGGACAATTTAAGGAGGTACCAATCCCTAAAAGCACCTTATGACAATAAGGTTTTTAGCTTTATGGCATACTTCTACATGGTTAGTTTTAGTTGTTCCTGTTTGTTTTGTTTGGTTGTTTTGCATTTATTATGAACAAGCTGTGATCACTTGTAAATAACAATGCAACAAAATGAGTCTGCAGTTTCCATAGCACGATGCTGTGGACATCAGCACTAAGGTTGTTTTATCATTAACTGAAATCAGTGGAAAATCTGTAACTTCAGACCATAAACGCTAAGCTCTTGAGAGCTAGAGATTGCTGTGATCCCCCTGAATTCTGGATGCATTAAGATATACCCTAGTAACACAGATAACACTCCATTCCTCTATAAAAAGAAAAACAAACAAAAAGAAAGCAATCATTGTGGAAAGGAGTTTCAATTCTTCTCAATCTATATCCAGATGATGGCAAATGGATCACAGTTAAGATGAAGGTACATGTAATACCGTGGTGAGATCACTAAGATGTGACTGATTCCTCTGGTATGAGCAGATCACTCTGTCACCTGTGAGGCTCGGTGTCCATGACCTTATCTGACAATGGAGCAGGAGAGCTGCAGGGCTCTGCAGTGTTTGGACTTACACATTACACTGCTCAGGTAGTGTAAACACCTATCAGGTTTCCATAGTTTGAATTTTGTACTCCAGCAACATTAAGTCAATAATAAGCTGAAAAAGGAGTAAGCCCCTAGGTTGAAAGCCAGACTGTCCTATACAGCACCTTTATTTTACTTCCAGTCTGAATTTTCTGAGAGCATCCATGGCCAGTCTTCTCCCAGAAAATTTTTATTGGTAAAGAAAGTATTTTTATTTTTTTCACATGTTTCTGTATCCTTGTGTAATTTCATTGTGGTTAACAGACTTCCAAGTACATACAGGCTACTGCCCAAGTACATATATATCACTGCACCTCTATTGGCATAGGACATAATTTTTGTGGTAATGGTTTGGTTTCCTTTATACCTGTAAAAGCTGGTATTTGTGAGTCCAGTCTTCAAGGTCACACTTATAATCTGCATCCTTGCTTTGTATAAGTGAGTATTTCTGATTCTTAAAAAATGCTCCTCCTTACTTTTGTATTTGTTTTAGTCCTCAATTTGCAGTTTGAGTTTTGGCAGCAAAAAACACCCAAGTGACATTTTTAAGGACAGCTATATACACTGGTCAAAGAAAACTCTAATGAGCAACCCACCACAACTCTGCATTCATTAGCTCTCTCTGCTTACTATGAGATTATACATTAGCAAAGATCCCTTGGTGTGATTGTTCTCCCTTTGCTAAAATCTCCTCAAAATACTGAAGGAACCCTCTCAGTTTGCAGCCGGGGTCTCATGGTTGGACAAAACCTGCACAGATTCATTTGGGCCATAACAGAGTAAATCATATCTGTAATTCAGTAACACACCTTTTCCACATCCCTCTCCAATCCCTGCCTTTGCCAGTTATTTTTGAAGTGTGAAAAACAGAATTTAACCTCTGATTACCTGTTTAACTCCAAAATATCAGGTAGCTAAAAATTGTTTCCGTACAAGATATGGCTATCTCATTGTTTATTCCATAGCTACTAATCACACTGTGAGAAGTTATTTTGCTTGGTGCTCTTTGACATTTACAATTATACGGTGAAAGCTTTAGAATACCTTTTCTTTCCTAGAGTCATGGATTTTCAGTATAATCTAAAGCTGGATGTTGGATAGACTATCAATATTTAAATTTTGCAATTCATACTGCTCAGCAGCATTAATTATCCCTTAATAGTCCCGCATAACATGCAAGAATGAGGATCAAACTGAAAAACAAGTTCCAAGACACTTGTCACAGCAAGTTGCAGCAGACCTGTGAGAGCTTCAGGGCAATAACACCAACTTTTAGATGCATTTCCTTTACCTCTGAGGATGTAGTTCTGATAATTCTGGTCGGCCTCTGCTCCGACTTTGATTAAGCAAGTCAGACCTTCAGCAACAACAAACTCATGAACCAAGTCCTTGTCATCCTGCCACAGAGGAAAGGAAAAACTGTGTTAGAATTTTGAAAGACAAAAAACTAGTATATATCATAATGTAAAACCAAATACATGCCTGCAATACTGACTTTCTGTTTCAGATGATGTAGGGAAGTTGATATTAAAGTTCTTACATAGAAGACCAGAAGAAGAATTCTGAATTTTAAAATCTGAATTAAGTATATCCATGAAAATTAAGAAAAAAATCAACCTCACCCTTTTAAGTCAACTACAGAAGATTAGTATCTGTACAATATGATTTTTTTCATTAAGGGCTTGAAGACTTTCTATGCGACACTAAAATATCATCATATCACATTCCTAAAGCCTTAAAGTGTCAGTATCACCAAGAGCGGGACATCAATACGCCCTAGCATAATTCTCATTTCAACATTTGAAAGGCACACAAGAAAACTTTTAAAATTGGTGTTTATTGCAATGTAATATTACATTAATTATTTTAACATTAACTAATTATATTTAGAACAGGAAAGTACAGTGTTGAGTATGAGAACACTAGTAAATAATATTCTCACATTATGAAGGGAAATGTAGCCAACATAAGAGAAAATACCCTTTAGTATTTGATGGAAGTTAAACTTGTTAGAGAGACTCACTTTTTTTAATCATCAGTCCTTAGCAGAATGACCCCCATATCACATACAAGAGAGAGAAGGACTTTGCTGGGTGCTACATGCATAACACTGTAGCAAGGGACTACAGAGCACTGTGTCTAAATCTTGCCTTCTGCTCTTAAAAAACACTCATGTATACAAATCAAAGGCTACTAAAAAATTATTAAACAGCAATTAATTAATTAGCCAAACAAATTAGACACAAAACCAAACTAAAATATTAATGGAGGAGTACTCTGTGGACAAAATCATCATAGTTGCCAAGTTTCTGTATTATTTTTAGTGTATATTTTCACACACATCAGTGTACGTATTAGAAATTGCAGTTTTCCAATAACACAGTTCTGAGAAGCCAAGATCCAGAGAGCAGATAGTTCTTTTGAGAGTGACTTCTGAATTCTCTGCACACACTTGGAAAACTGGGAAGGGAAATAAAATAACCAGGTCCCTTTTAGTGTGACTATTCACTTACTGCCAAGTTCTTTTAGCCTGACAGATTATTTCTTATGAATTTCCTTCTTTCGCCACAGCTAAGTTACATAATTCTCAAAGGCTGACCAAACGGGATATTTAAAATTGTAAGGTGATCTAGAAATCTGTGAGAAATATATATATATTATAGTCATACATATACACACAAGTTTGTCGCATGATAAAGTTGATGTATCCTTCTAGAAATACACACAGAGGAAGTATACAATCATTCCTCGTATCTCTGCAAAGGTATACGATAAGAATCCAAAATACAGAAGATAAAATCCACCCCTGTGCACACTTGAGCTAGAAATTGTATTTCTCTCTTATCTAAGTGATCTATTTTTTGACATTGTTATTTTTTAATTAACATAGATAAATAACTTGATAATATTTTCTGAAAAGCTAAGAGGTTGACAAACTCCCATGTCAGACCAGGGCACTACAGATGCAAGCACTCAATTTTATGAAGATGATAAATTTCCTCTATTTACCTTTTATCTATCTATCTATCTATCTATTTGCCATATTCAAACTATGATGGGATTACTAGTAGAGTATGTAGACTGTTTAATACTGGTTAATACACTACTGGTTAATACAGATGGCACTAACTACATCCTGATTTCTTCTGTTGCATACAATGGTGTTTTTTAATGATGTATGCACAGATCTCCCTCCACTGTAGCGCACCAGGGTGTTCCCTTTGCCATTCCAGAAGAGAACTGAAGAAGTTGTTTATTTTGAGGGGCCAAGGACCTTTTTAGAGCAGTGGACCTTTGGCTGGCACAGAGGCTGCTGTACCTTTGGTAAGCTGCCAACAAAAAGAGCACGTCCTCATGCAGGGGACAGGGTCCTAGGAATGGGCATGGTCAGCCAGAGCATGAGGACCTCTGGCTGCCCCATCCCAAGCAGTGGCCTTTGGCAAATTTTTTCCCAAATGCCATCTGTCTCTGAGAGGACTGAACTCTTAATTATGAAGCAGCTTATTTCTCGTTAATTTGTGCAGCATGTGATGTCAAAGTCCTCAAAGGGAAATTCCTGAACAACATTTTACAAGAAACAGAGTAATGAAAAAATTAGAAAAGGACACAAGACAAAACACTTTCTAATGATCAGAGTTATATCTCATGATAGTTTCCCTAAACCTGCAGTACTTGGATTAAAATCCAGCACCTACAAATAAATACATAAATAAATATGTGTACATGCAATACAAAATCCAAATCACACTGGTTAGCAAGCAAAATTCAAGCTCACCTTGTACAATGGAGAGCCACCTCCAGCAGTGTAGGGGGGCAGAACCATATCCAGGGACCCCAGAGGAGTCTCCTCTTTAGCCACCACTTGGAGGTGACCAAATGTTCCCTCCCCTACCTCCCTTTGTGTATGGCATTATTAACTCAAAGAAACTTGAATAATCTCTTCTTCTTCAGAATTTTGAAACTTGTTTTTCCCAAAACTCAAGAGAGAGGAACATATCTCTGGAATTAGTCAACTAAGCTTAAATTATATTCAGGGTTTGGGTAAACTAAGGCTACACACCATGATAATTCACAAGGAGTCTGCATGCCTAGAAAGTTATTCTGTATGCCAAGGTCAATGGTTAAAAATCCCCTGCTACTTATCAGCGAAGTTGCCAAATTTCTCCTACACAGTGCAGGCAGTGGTGGGAGCAAGGGAAACAACGGTAGTATGTAGAGTTTAGAAAAACTAAGATAAATTGGTAACATAGTGTAGAATCAAGATAGCTGGGGGGGAAGAATCCTCCAAAATATTTTTTATACAAATCTGATGATGTATCAGATGGATATTTTATTGGATGACACTGCTGTTAAGAGAAACAAGTTATGTAGCAAAATAAACTATTAAGTTAAATAACTGCAATGATTATTTCAGGTGCCCTAGCTCAGAGCATTCTTCCTTGTTCTTTAAATACCTTTTGCTGATACTTTGGTAAATATTTTGATTTTGCATGAACTTATGAAAAGTGTTTTACCATCATTCTCAAGTTGAGAACAAAAAAAATTGTTGACTTACAATGCAAGAAGCAATACTGCAAAAACAAGAAGAAAGGAGGAATAACTGGTTCAAGGGTTCTGACATTTGATAATACACCTAACATGCCCATTTTGGAAAAATAAAAGGCATTCAGAAGATACAAAGAACATTGTCCCTATGGCTAGAGAAGCTAACAGCAGTTTAGCCTGACAGAACTTCAGGGTGAATCCAAGAATGAAATCAAAAGTTTAGCAATACGTAGGCATTAAGGGCTGTCAAAATTCAGTGAAAGATACTGACATACTCAGTATCACTTTTAAGATGTTCCCTATAATCTTTAATAGAAAATGCAAATTACACTATCACTTGGGTAAAGAATACCATTTAATTCTCAAAACACCTCATGCTAAAGATCTCTTCCATATTGGTGACTTTTTTTTTTTTTTAAACAAGAAGCTACTCAAAGCAAATTGTGAGATCTGCCTTCTGGAACTTTTTCAAAGCAAAGAAGTCAAAAAAGGAGGAAACCACTACAGCATTGAGTCACCCTTGACTGAAAGGAGATATATTGCTGGGGAACAGAAGAGGAAATGAAGAGAATGAGGGACTGTAACCAGACTGTTTTTGGAAAGCACTGGATAAACAAATCAAACCTGAATTAAAGAAAGGGCTTTTAAGGTACTTCTCCTTTCCCAAATAAAAGGGAGAAAGAAGGCGTAATGAAGCAGAGTACAAACACATCATGATCTAGACATAAATCTGAACTCAGTACATTATCTATCCCATCATGTATATACGATGAGTGGAAAGAAGCAAACATCTGGAATGTGCAGAGAGAGATGAAAGGCATCCAAGCTCATACATTCTACACTGAAAGGAGAATGTTTACATCAATTTTGGTCTAAGATAATCTTTTCAGACCCATTAACTCACTCACTTGCCAAGTTAGATGACCTCAAGAGCAAAGGCTACTCTCTAGCAATGGTCAGAGATTCAGATTTCCAGGAAGAGAGTACTCATTGTACAGAATATATGGTGTGTGTGACAACGATATGTACAAGTAGCTGCCACATGTCTGTGATAACAGTCAAAAGGAGGCAGGGGAAGGTTGTCATTTGCTATGGCAATGGACTCCTCTGCTAATATCGCAAAGATTTATGACCCCTTAATCAGCAGGCATTAAAGAATTGATGAGGAAAGCAGCAAAACACAGGCAGAGCGCTCTCAGCTTCCTGCTGAGCTCTTGCAGTCATAAAGACTATGGAGTGACAAAAAGGCTAGCTACTTAAAGTCTTTATGAAAATACACCACTGGCTTTGTCAGATAACTATATTTTACATATTTATTCATGGACTTGGAAAATATCACGTCTCTTCCTTTCTTTAGGTATCTCAGAAGGAAGAAAAAACAGGATGTACGTTGCTTTGTACTAGAATGATACTTTTGTCCCTTTTATAAAGAAAAAGACATTATATCTATTCAAACTGGTTAGTTTAAAGCTTGCTTATGTAATTGACAAAACATACAGATCATATTTATGCGTAATTCAGCCCAGCTACCAAAAAGACTGCACAAACCTTGTGATCCAGCAGTCTATATGGTACACTCATGTGCCACTAGCAGAATAAGTGTAGGCATGATTCCCTTCTATCCTACTCACTCTCCTGTCTGTGCACCATTTAATATGTTCTCTAATGCTATTTTGCGGGGTCTTATCTGTAGATGGAGACTTTTTTCCAAGGAACAGCACTCTACAAGAATGCGTCTTCTCTGATGAGCAGCTTCTACATGCAAAGAAAAATTGTTTACATACAGTTAAGATAAATCTTTCTGAAGCCTGCTATTTCTGCAGGCCATATGATAGAAGACTTCTACCCAAAATGTGGTTATTTTTGTGCCACATGAAAGATGCTTTGCCTTCTAAAAAGGATCAATGTTTTGAAACACAGTTTCTCAAGGGGATTATTATTTGTTTTGTTTTAAGCTAACAAGTACGGCTGAAAGCTCTATTCCAAGTATTTGGGGAAGCTGGATTAGTAACTGAATATTCACATTCAGTCATGCACATGCATATTTCTCTCTTATGTGGCTAACAGCTGTGCAGAGTACTATCATTCTAAGGAATTATAACAAGGCACCCGTCAATGAGATTTCCACAAAGGAGAACCTAATTTTCATGGTGTTTTTTCTTTTACTTTCCTTTCATAAGCTAGCCCATTGTTTCTGGATGCGTAAACCTTCCCATATTTAACCTTATGCTGTAAAACTCTGTCCCGTTTCTGTTACAAAGTTTAACATTGCATATTTTATAATGTTCATTCCTTTAACGAAGGAACAATGGGGTTCCACACCCTGTGCTCTCGACATGACGTATCACTGATTGAGCTAGTAGTCACATTCCGTATCAAACAAACTTTCCAAAATGCAAAAGTTGCAATAATCCAGCCTACAAGTGAGAACAGCATGGGCAGCCCAAGTAGAGCCACAAGAACCTTATGGCTAAGCTTCATCTACAGGTTTTCATGAGTGGACTAGACTCACACTGAGGTCCAGCGGTTGACATACTTCATCCTCCATCTGAGGAAGAGCTTCCCTCTCTGCTCTGTCACTCTACAACCTCCCTATTAAGAGAGATTCACACTTTGATTCTCAGGCCAGCTGTGATTTTGTTTGCAGGCTGAAACCGGTAACTTTGGAAAGATATAAACTGCATTCACGTTTTAATGTTGTAATTAATAATTCACATAGGCAAAGACAAGAGGGATATTACCAGTTCACTGTGCAACATAGTATAAGAGGGGAAATGAAAACCATAGCAAAGAAGAGGAGTATCCTCCTTTGCTGCCTGAAGTCTTTGTGGGACAAGATGCTGGCAGCACACTACACAGGCAGAAAGGGCACGGCTCATTCAGACCCTGCTTTGCTCCAGAAAGAAAAATCACCACCATTTGAAGGGAGGAGCTAGGGAAATCTCTATTTACTCTTAAGTTCACCTATCAAATAATATGCTGGGAAAGCGACTGCCCCCCCCACTATATACATCCAGGTGAGGTCTCCTTGGAAAACTCTTCCTCAAATTCCCCTGCTGAGAGTATATGCTACATAGCAAGAAGGCAGAATGAAACAGAAACCCCACATGATTACGTTCAATATAAAAAAAATCAAATAACATGGAAAAAATGTAGAATATTAAAAAGCCAGCCAACTCACAGAAAGTTGCCCCAAAAATATAAACAATGATGGCCTCTGTTTTTAGAAGTGGAAACTAATTTCTTCCTTTTTTTTTTTTAAATCTCCTGCAAAGTCAAGATAGGATCACAAAGTTCAGCTTGTTTTAGGAGGATTAAGGGTTAGGGATTATGCTTCATTCATTTGAGGATGATAATTAGCATCAGAGGGACAGAAGCTGACTGGTGAGGAAAGGGAAGAAAGAGGGAGCAGGTCAAAGAGCAAAGCATGTGCGATTGCAAGCTTTTGCTGGCATAAATTTCAAATGACAATACATCTGGTACTCAACCATAAGAAAGTAAAATGTGGCACTATTGCTCAATATTTGTGAAGACCCTTCTCTGCTAGCAAATCAATAAAACCAGAATGATAAAATCCAGGTTTCTGTTTGTTAGCAATACCATCAACGATGGGTAGGTCCTTATTCCACCCTTCCTATTCCTCATCATAGAATCATTTAGGTTAGAAAAGAACTTTAGTATCACCAAGTTTAACCATAAACCTACCATCACCAAAATGGAAAATTTTCCCAAACAATTACATTTGCTGTGAATTAAAGCTATTCTTCTCCTCTAATATTTGCTAAGATACTAAAGTAGTCCTGAAAAGACTACTAACAGTGCAATAAGAATAGAAATTTACTTATATTCTTTCCTAAGCATTCCTCTGGCTCTGGCGAACCCTCATGTATTAAAAAAATACCCTCAAACAAACCCCATAGCTTGCTACTAAACTGTCTGCCCTGAGCAGAAGTAGCGACATAGCAGTGCAAGGCTAGGACCACAACGCACTTTCAATACCCAAAAGCATCCACGTCCACAGGTTGCTAGTATCATTTCAAGCGCTTATGTGGTGCTCTACCGCAGTAGCAATGAGAAATGGGCAGTTTCTCTTGGCCTCCCTTTCAGCTGACTAGATACCAACACAACCCCAGAGTCTACATTAGATATATACCAGAATAAAGTCAGTGCTAGGTCCAGCCCTGGTCAATGCCTTCATCAATGACCTGGATGAAGGCATTGAGTGCACCTTTAGCAAGTTTGCAGATGACACTAAGCTGGGTGGAAGTGTGCATCTGCTGGAGGGTAGGGAGGCTCTGCAAAGGGATCTGAACAGGCTGGACCGCTGGGCTGAGACCAATAGCATGAGGTTTAACAAGGTCAAATGCCGGGTCCTGCACTTGGGGCACAACAACCCTATGCAGAGCTACAGACTGGGAGAAGCCTGTCTAGAAAGCTGCCAGGAGGAGAAGGACCTGGGGGTGTTGGTCGACAG
>WAAB01000079.1:72820-125334 GCA_013389865.1 Piaya cayana
GGGGAATGGCCTCAAGCTCTGCCAGGGGAGATTTAGGCTAGAGATTAGGAAGAAGTTTTTTATGGAAAAGGTCATTAGGCATTGGAATATGCTGCCCAGGGACGTGGTTGATTCGCCTTCCCTAGAGGTGTTTAAGGCACGAGTAGATGAGGTCCTGAGGGACATGGTTTAGTGTTTGATAGGAATGGTTGGACTCGATGATCCAATGGGTCTCTTCCAACCTGGTGATTCTATGATTCTATGAAAGTCTCCACAAGAAAATTTTTAACTAGTGCTACTGGCCTTCAGTATGTGTTTCATCTGCTAAAATTACCAGCAAAATAATCACTCCCATTGACAAGACTACAAAAATATAGTAATACAAGAGCTATATGGTGCTCTGTTAGAAAAAGAAATTTCAGGCTATTTTGGAGTCCAGCTTTTTTACTGGCTAAGCACCAGGTTGCATTTTATAGATCAAGATTGGCTTGCAATGTTTGTAGTTAGAAAAGCTCATTTTGTCTTAAAAACTGCGTAAACATCGGAAGTGACTGAAGGAGCATGGACTGCCAAGACACAATTTATAGTTACTTTCCCACACTTCAAACTATAGTTCTGTTCTTCAGAATCCAAAATCATTGATATAATTAAAATACTAGATTGCCAGTGAGAAGTGACTGATTCTATGTAATTCAATTGTCACTGTTTATTTGAGAACATTTTAAGAGCCAAGTCACCTATTGCAAACAAATCTGGAAAGAAATCATGCCATAAAATGTACACACATGTACATACAGACATACATACACACATAAATTTAGGTCCTATAAGTTTCTCAAGACTCTATTACCATTTAAATCCAATTATTTAAGCGGCTACAAAATAATTCTACATATGGACCAGAGCCAGTGGTTTAGCAGACATGTCTTGTATTAAACTATGAAACCTCTGCTCTACTTTGAGTTAAGACAATACTTTTAGAAGATGAACCAAATATAGTTCTCAGGAGAGTCCTATGCTATTACAAAAAGTCCATCTCTAAGGCAAAGTATTTTCACTCCCTAATGCTCAGTAACTGGGAAACTACCCCAAGATAAGGACGCTCAGCCAAGTTCAGTTGCTGTCTTCCTTCCTCTACATGCCCTCCAGCACACCTAGAAGAAATACTCCTTGAGAACAAGGGTGTCCTGGACTGTGATGTCCCAAAACTGCAGTCAGCTGTTAGACACAACTGAAGCGGTGAGAGAAGCATTAGTAAAGTAGAGAAGCTGTGACAATTATTTAATCATATGTCCTTTACATAGGGACACACTTTCAATTGCATGACTTTCTGCAGTTTCTTTTGGATCGCTGACACAATAAGTGGGGGCAAAATAAATATTTTACTGCTTAATATTATTTTACAAATTAAAATATGTGAAAAGGAATTGAATATTCAATACTTTGGAAAAAAATGCAGTTCTCTCACAGACAGAATATCTTAATGATTGAGGACACTGGGAAGTACTCTAATCAAAAAAAGTCTCAATCATCTTTGGATTTTTTCATCTGTCCAAATTTTAAAAAATATATAAAAATTGAATCAAGACGTTTGTATCAATAACCTTTTGGTAATTTCTCAGATTCCTCAAATGGCAGATATGGAGATACCGAAGGTATTAAGCACTAGCCATGTAGCTATCACAGTAGCAGTACTGCAATGTATGAGAAAATTCTTAAGGAAATAAGTAATAGATAAGAATCAAATTCTGCTTTATTAGATTTTTTTGAGATTCCTCAGAGTCAAATCAGTATTTATTAGACACAGTTAAGGCATATTTACAGAACCAAGCTGCAGCCAACAAAAACAGAAGAAAAAGTATGGTAGCTGGTAGACAACAAACATCACATAAATTTAGGAAAATAACTAAAAGTTTAAAAATTTTCTTAGCAATGTAATTTTTTTCTAGTGAAATTAACATAACTTCTTAGAATAACTGTTCTTTCCTTTTGCTTTCCATGAAAAAAAAAGGATAAATTTAAAAGAGTCTCCCTACCCTCCAGCAGATCCACACTTCCACCCAGCTTAGTGTCATCTGCAAACTTACTAAGGGTGCATTTGAACCCCTCATTCAGGTCATTGATAAAGACATTGAACAGGGCTGGACCCAGCACTGAGCCCTGGGGAACCCCACTTGGAACTGGCCTCCAGCTGGATTTAACTCCATTTACCACCACTCTCTGGGCCCGGCCATCCAACCAGTTTTCCACCCAGGAGAGTGTGTGCCTGTCCAGGCCAGAGGCTGACAGTTTCCGTAGCAGAATGCTGTGAGAAACTGTGTCAAAGGCCTTGCTGAAGTCCAGGAAGATACATCCACAGCCTTTCCCTCACCCACTAGGCAGGTCACCTTGTCATAGAAGGAGATCAGGTTAGTTTGGCAAGACCTGCCTTTCATGAATCCACGTTGACTGGGCCTGATCACCTGGTTCTCTTGCATGTGCTTCATGCACTCAAGATCACCTGTTCCATGACTTTCCCTGGCACTGAGGTCAGACTGACTGGCCTGTAGTAGCCTGGGTCCTCCCTGAAACCCCTGTTGTAGATGGGAATAATATCAGGCAGCCTCCAGTCAAGTGGAACTTCCCCAGTCAGCCAGCACTGTTGGAAGATGATGGAAAGGGGTTTGGCCAGCACATCTGTCAGCTCCCTCAATACTCTCATCTACTAAGTAAATATGACATTTCATGCCATTGAATTGCTGGGTTAGAATATTATCCTTTGCACCTTGAGTAGTCAGCAGCTACATCAATAAAGTGTGCTTTTTTTCCTGCCAGTTAATAGCAAAATTAAAAAATACTAAAAACATCACCGAGACCGGACTCTACCAAGGATATTCTTCATTGAAGCAAAGGAACAGATCAAACAATGTTCATGCATTGTGTTACGTAGCTGAAGAAGGTAAAGTATATAGCCTCCATACAAAACAAGGTTTCCTGTTCCAATGTAATGATTCTTACAAATTAGAGAATGAATAATTATGTTTTTTTAGGCTACCCTTGTGGTGGAAGTAGTTTGCATTTTATAGTCTCATTAAGAATGGTTTAGATCTCAGCCCACAACATTGTCTAGGCATGAAGAAGACAATATTTGCCAATGAAACTGAGAAATCTATTTTGACATACAATGTGTCATATCTACTTCATCTATAATCTCTAAACAGCAATGAGGTATATCCTTTTTAAAATAGGCTTAAACGTATGTAAACTGCCTCACAGAACTATAGTGAATTCAGTTTGGGAAGGAAATGATAACTTTTTCATAACTTAATCAAGAACTTTTCCAACAAGGCTGTTAAAGGCGAAGGGTGGCAGCCTGCCTCACAAGTGATGACAGCAGCCCCTAAATCAAGTGTCACACAACTTCAAATCAAGAGTCATCAGTCACTCTTGCAAGAGGGGAAGGAGCAGCCTCCTTCCTTGAGATCAATGAGGCAAATACAGAACACTCCTCCTGCTTTCCTAAGGATGATTGATGACTCCTTAGCAGCTGAAGTGTGTGACATTTGATTTCACTCACTGATAAGATTGTATCTATCCAAACATCTTCTAGTTAATGTTTCCAGGGCCCCTACATAGCTGTTCTTTGTGATGTGTTGCACAAAGCTCAATTGTTCAATGATTAATGAATTTCTCAACAATAGAAGAAACTTCTGTAAGAGAATGTTGTGACTGTGTTCCCTCATAATCTGATCACACCAAAAAATGGGAATCTAGGCTACTCAAGAAAAATAGTGGAAGATCTATGTGCATTTGTCAAATGACACTTACTGGGGAAAACAGTCCTGAAAGAAAACTGTTTTTTCCTTATCAATTTAAAATATATCCTTTAGGTCTGCTTTCCAGAAAAATCTATGTAATGCATCAATTGATTAGAACTATTTTCCAAAACTTTAAGAAGCAGATTTACACGCAATTATAGATTTCAACAGACTTGAAACATGCTTTGAGGCTTCCTCATTTTGCTTACACCACCATATTTGGATCCAGTTATTTCATATTTTGAAATGATGCAATCATCTTGATATTAAACTATGCTTTGCTTTATATTCAGTTGTATCAGGGGTCTTGTTTAATATACTTTGTTCAATATCACGTAAATTGCATAGCACTCTTTACTTATATTACAGTGCTTGTATCCATTTTTTTGTTATTAGGATTGATATCAATATTTTAAGCAGCTGTATTTTTATCTGCCTTACAATATCACAATCAGGAATGGAAGAATGTTTTTCCATTCTGATTCTAGGAGTGCCATATTCAGCTAGAATCTGCTCTGGATGTGTTTGGGAATTTTAGCACTTTGCCCAAAATTCATGGATGTGTCATTAATGCAAGAACCAGGCAAACCAGAATTCTATCAGAAAATACATTCAAAGAGAGATAAATTGTTTTCCAATAGGTAATCAATTGTATCTTTATAGCTTTTTTTCAGTACTTCTAATGTCAAGTGCTTCACATACTTCTAACCTGAACATTATTTCCCTTATTTCACAAATTTGTTTGTCAAAAAGCACATTGGTAAAACAGAATAAGAATACTGCAGTATAGTCAAGCAAAAGATGATCAGTGCAGCTATCTTAACCCTTCAGAATGAATGAAAAGAACAGAATGGCATTACTGTCAAAGAAAAATATTCCACATAACCTTTTTAATTTTGCCAAAACCAGCCCAGAAGAAACTAAAGAGAAATTCCAAGTTTGTACTTGCCAAATGAATCTTTCATTTAAAAACTGAAACAAAGGCATTGCTTTTGCCAAACATGGCTAAGCTTCGCTGAGTCCTTATGTGAAAAAACAAGAGCTCTAACTATTTGAAATTCATATTTAATACAAACTTGGATTTGTTACTTTTTAATGCAAATAAGAGACTGCACGTGACCTCAAAGCTCCAAAATAAAAATTATACTGACACAGAACTGTGCCAAATTAACTCAGCTAAAATGAAATTATATAAACATGGTATTAAGAATTGTCTTGGCACTTAAAGACATGATGACGTCTTCATAACACTCTAAAATTTGGTAAAATTCAAATGAAGTCTGGCTTTGAAGTCAACATTTTATTTCCAAAATACTGTATTCTTTTAGGAATGCAAAATACTAAATATAATCAGATACAAAATCAAATGTATTTATGTTGAAGAATACACTTTTAAAAAACTTTTAACATAATGATAAATTTCTAATGTCATAGACTGCAAAATAAATTAGTCTATTTGGACAATAGTGTTCGGTCTATAAAATAGCCTTATAATATTAACTTGTATTTTTCTTCACTAAAAATTTGGAACAGTTTTTCTTTCTAAAACAGATATAAAAACCATCTAACAGTCTCTCTCATTGTTCATTATGAGCTAAACTAAAATCATGTTCAAAAGATATTCTTAGCAGCGCCAGTAACTATTGGTCAAGACAGTGAATTTAACAAGTAAGCTGGAGTTTATATCACACAGGGTTTCATTTTCCAGTTTGAAGTGTACTAAATCAAATGCTTGGGCATATGACACGGATACTCTGCAGCTTGAGGAACACTCTTCAATCATCCACTAAAAAGAACTTGTATTTTGAGAGTATATGAAGATTTTTTGAAGGGTATGTTCTTTTGACAAACAGATACAGATCTACCAGAAGTAGCTACTTAACATGGAGACAGAAAATTCCCAAGTTCTTTTCTGCATCACATACATTAGGAAGCAGGGAAGTCAAATGTTTCAAGGAAAATTGCATTCTGAAACTGTCAGACAGGCTTCATTTAAAAAATAAATTCGTTACTCCTCAACCCAGTCAACTCCGATTAAATTTATCAGGATAAATACTTAAACAACATTTCCATGGAAACAGCTGATTATCTGGAAGATGGAGATCTTACTGGTGTGTTTACTGAAAGCACTGAGCTCTATGTGTTCAGAAATACTTACTAGGCTTCAAAATAACTTATATTGAAAAGAACATTTATGAATACCCAAACTTGGAAAAGTCATGATGGGAGGCATGGGATGTACTGGATGGGTGGGAAAAGAGCCTCAGCACTCAATGCTAAATACATGTGAGTGCCCAGATTAACCTGTAGAATACATAAATTCAGAGAAATACAAATGCTTCCCAGAAACAGTTGAGGCTAACAAAAGGAGATGAAACCAGAGAAGACTCTTGGAAATCTGCCTAATTTCCTCTCAGCACACAGTCCATCCACTTGGAAAGATCACAGGGAAACCCAGCTTGCATCACTGCAACTCAAACAGTCTTTCCTGAGAACACCTTTGAAGAGACAATGGTTTCCCCACTCTGTGGCCAGGAGACGACCAGACTGTTACGGAACCGAAACTCTTTCTTTGTCCAATTTCAAAATTTCTGACACAGAATACATCTTCAGCTACCAGTATTTTCCATGAAATGGATCACCCTTAACCGTCTATCTCTATCATTTGGAAAATCCTCTGTCATTTTCTAAATTATGAATGCTTAACTTGGAAACTTGCAAAAAGCATTGTGTGTTCTGGAAATTTGCAGTTCTTCAGTCTGTCAGAATTGCTAAACATTGTTATCCTTCTTGGAATAAGTGTCTGTTTAAAAGAAAGCAAAAAGCGATAAACTAACAACTAACAGCTTAAAACCCTTACACCTACTTATTGTAGCTGAAAAACATAATTTTGTCATCCTTCACTTGGATCCATTAGTAAAGGAGAAGAACTGCTTTTCTTACAGATTTCACTTATATTTACTGACAGAAATGGAATCTATTATTGTGAATTCCATTTTAGGATCACTTTTTCAGTATTCTCTAGTTCTCACTGGTATTTTCTTGTCACAATTCCTGACCTTTTTTCTCCAACAAGTTTCTTCCCAAATCTATTTCCTTATACAGCAAAACCAATTTAAAATCCAAACTTTTTCATTTTTTTTAGCATGGACATCACTTGTCTATAATGTTGGCTACTTCCCCCTAGGACCCAAAATCCTGCTGACTTCAGGTCTTATTCATAATGAACACTCAAAATAGAAATTTCTTTAAATGAACTGATCAATTGCTAGCATCCCCCTCGCAGCTTTATGAAGCATCTTTTCAGCTAATCAATAAATCCTTTCCTCTAACCTCCACTTAAACTCTATCACCTTCAGAGCTCTCCCACTACATCTTGGTTCCTCATCAGATCTGTCCCATGTTTCTCACATTCTTTTTCAGTTTTTCATGTGGCTTAAGCCTAGTCTATTTCTCTAACAAGCAGTCTAAGTTTCCACATAATATTCCCAATTTTCAGCTCTCATTTCCTGGCAGGTTCCAACCACTAACTCTTCTGCTATTGCACATTTGGTCCTGTCTTCTTACAGACAGAAGGAACAAAGGAAGACTTGCAGACCATAAAGAGAAAAGACCCTAAAGAGTAATAGGCTAATTGCAGACTACAAATGAAATCTTAAAATTATATTTTGCCGGAAACTGTAAGTTAAACCCTGCATTAAAAATGAAATTAAAATAATGTTTAAATTACAGAATGGACAGCCATTATTTGCTCACCTGAAATATTTGTTTCAAGGAGAAAAGTGCCCGTCTCAGTTCCCGTCCATTTGAGTTGTAAAGTTTTTCTGAAGAAAAAAAAGAAGACAAGAGAAATAAAAATTACAAGATGACAAAAAAAAGTACTACATATTTAAAAAAAGTTAGAGTGGAAGAGCCATAGTACTCGTTTCCCATTATGGAGATGGCTGTTTAAGCAAGCAGCTTTGATTTTTACATATACAGGACTTGTTCATTAAAATAAGAGCAAGTAAAACCAGTGTTTAATAGTCCATAACTTTAGATGGCATCTCCCAGGTAAATTCACAGTTGCTTCAATAACATCAGTGCGAAACAATGACCTAAGCAGTTTTTGAAACTGCCTAGAGATATTGGTCTTTCTGCATTAATATAAATCTAGTGTTTATTGAAAGTACCGCACTTGTCTCAATAGACTCAAGTAAGAGCACTCTTTGCTTTTGTTATCAAAGCTAGAGCCACTGAATCCTATCCTTGACTGCCTTCCCTCTAGACATTCTTTTCTCATGTTCTCATCTTTCTATTGTTAAATCTTTTCTCCAATGGCAATGAATGTTAATACCAGAAATAGTCGGACAGTCTGTTCTAAGCATAATTCAAAACAGTGTTTTATTCTCATGAAAACTGATCTTGATCTTTTTCTAAATGAAGCAAAAGTCTCCTTTTCATCATCCAATAACGAAGTACATTACTTCACTTATTCCTCTACTAATTCATACTCACAAAAATAACCTAAAGAAGACAAAACCAACTCCTCTCTCTTTCTGAACCCTGCCACAAGGTTTATGCCTGTTGAAGAAGTCTTGGACTGTACGTCTCATGTTCATTTATTGTGTATTTGGAAGTGATTTGTAACTACCCATGGATGGAGCAGAAGCTCTTCAAGTCTTTCTGGTATACTGTTTGGAATATCTAATAGAGACTATATACAACATATTTAGAGTCTTAATGCAATCTGAGGACAATTACAAAGGAAAATGAAATCTTCATGGTCACCTATCATGGCATACTTTGCCTCACCCTTAGATCATCAAGAAAGAAAGTTCTCTACAATAGACAATGGCCAGCAGGCCATGAGACCAAAACTGGAATGTTCACTGAATACTAATATCATTTTAACAAAATAACCAACCCCCAAAGTTTATTTCTTACTTTTCTTGTATATTTCTCTTTTAATTACTATTTTACACTACAAAATCAAATTAAATTTCATTTCCCTCTGTCAGGAAGTTACAGAAAGGACCAAGCATTTGAGGATTCAATGCATTTATAAATCAGTAATTATTTTTCATTTCAATTAAAGAAGGCAGGTTTTAATTTTAATAAAAACATTTCTTATTCCCAAGAGTCACCTTCAACCAAAGGAAAAATGTGAAGCAAAGCTTACACTTTCTTTGTATGCTTTGAAAGTAGTTTTGTTCATCCCTAATTACCTCTGATTTCAAAGGCAGAACGTGTAGAATTGGCAAAACTATTGTTGTTATAAGTTGTCTCCATACTTGCACTGTTTATAGATTCCTGACAAAACGTTGGAGGAATGAATTTCACTTCAAGCCATAAACTTAGAGGCATACTTTAATTACTCTCGCTTAAAAATGCACTGGCATGTGAAACTACATTTCTTGGCAGGATAAAGAGTAGTTCTGTCAGGAAAGCTTAAAGAATAATAAAGGTCTTTTAAGACCTGGTCTGTCAACTTTACATGCCACATTACACAAAATATTCCTCTCTGAAAGATACCTCCATCTGGCATTTGTTATTACTAATTTCCCTCTATTCATAATTCACCAGCATTATTATGAGCAGAATCTCTCCAAACAAGGCAGTATATTATCATCTTAATTAAGAGAGGCACCACTTCTTAAAGTGCTGGCAACTCTGTACATAAATATCCATGTCCTAACAAATGCCATCTGTTGGTCTTGGTCTTAAACAGGAACAATCATCATCCTGGCCTCGGGTAAAGTCCTAATGAACCATTGTTATGACACCATCATATTGGTTTCTTTCATTGGTGCGTGCAGATTTTTAGTACGTCTCAGAGGAAGAACGCTGAATATTTTTCTTCTTGGTCTTTTCACAGAGTATAACATCATCCTTGGCAATCAGCAAAAACAATGCTCTCCCTGCTTGCTTGTAGGAAAGAAGACAGAAGTTATTAACTGAAGCTCAAGAAGTGCTCTATCGTTAGAGCTGAAGAATCAAAAACTATTGGAACTATCAAGTTGGGTGAGAGCAGTGTCTACAAGCCAGCAGCATGTAGTACAAATGTTTGAGCTGATTTCACATCTCTTTTGAGGAACAACAGTCCAGGTAAATCATGTCATTTCTGGCATCTATTACCAGGGCGCAGCAATCTATACAAAACAATGTACATCTGCAGATCCCTCCTCACGGGGAGCTAATCTTATTGAATTAGATTAGGAAATACAAGTTCCTAACCTCTTCACTTGACATTCTTATGCATGAGCAATCTGCTGACTGTCTACGTAAGTATTGGCACCCACTTAATACAGTACTGTCAGCCATCAGAAACATTCATGGAGCATAACCCAAGGAGGGAAGTGAGATGGTCACTCCTCGGAGTCATGCAGTGTCAGAAGATGTTTTGCTTTAGAAAACTGCAGTCCAGAGCACATCTCACGCAGGGTAGGAAACCCAGCATAAGCCAAGGTACCACGTGGGTCACCTTTTAAAAGTATTTCTGTCTGCTGTTTTTCAGAAAACAAGGAATTGTCTTTGGTAAAACACATCTCCCATCTTTACCCAGGTCAGGTACAGGTTGGAGACATACTACACTCATACATTTCAAGTCTAGAGAAGATGAAATAGGTCAGGGAATTTAAGGTATTTGACTGTATCTACCTATTAATGACTGCATTTTTGACAGTCTTGATAAGCTATGCTATTGTAGTTCCTTTTTACTGCTTTTCCTCAAGAACTAAAGAGTTGTATCTGCAGCTGTGAAGTATTTTAATTGCAAGAACCAAGATGACAGAAAAATCTCCTGCTGGTTCCTTCTGATGTTAACTTACACTAGAGGGCACTGCTTATTTTTATTTTTTTATAACAGAAAAAGGCACTCTGTCCCTCCAAGGGCTTCCTACTGATTAACCAATACTGTTTGGGATGTTGACTTGGTACTTCCTTAATCTTTTTAGGCCATTCTGAGAAACTAAAAAAAGAATCTGCAATACCAACCTCAAATATTCAATATCAGAGTGAGTTCCTTTGAAACTATCTGAGAGAAAATCAGGTACTAGTATGGACTTGAGTTTTATTTACTGTTCTGTAATAAGTAAGACTTGCATTTGTTACATCATCGTTCACATCACAATGGGTAGGTGTATATCCTTGAAAGACAATGAGATTCCCTTAGCTCACCGCTTCTTTCTACAAGCAGAGAGTAAAAAATAAATGGGTTTGTAATACAGACAAACACATGTGAGAGGTAGCAGCTTACAAGTGCTTATTTTCATGCAGTGGCAGCATTTTAGTTGAAAGAAGACTTCACACTAAAAGAAAACCATTAATTATTATTCTGGGGTTTTGTTTGCATTTACTTTTGTAAAAATTACTCTCCTAGAGAGAAAAGGAAAACAACTCATGGTTTGAAAAGGGATTTGGTACAAACATGGTGGTGGGTGGGGAATAGTTTGGTTTCAAAGGCATCTTTTCAGAACACAAGAGAAGCCTTTAAAGATCTTTATTTTATCAGGCCGCTGGTAGCTTTCAAAGTGGATTCTGTATTTTCAAAAAAGACCATCAGAGGCTCAAATTTCATTGGCTATTCAACTCTTTCTACTACATGGGAAAAGGGACTTCCTAAAGAACATAATAATTGCTCTTTATATTTTTAATGAAATTATTCACTTTTCTTCTGCTTTCTATGGAAAAATGAGTGTTTTCAATCCAGAGTAATAAAAGAAAAAAAACAATTGGCTGAATATTGCTTGGTTCAGTCCCATGTGCTACACCTGACCTCTGAATGACAGGGTACCATCCTCCTTCCTTCCTCTTCCATCACACCCATTGAATTAGTCCCTGGGATGTAGTAATTTATGTAGCATCAGCCTTTTGAGCTGTTGGCAAAGGCTTGTGAACATCTGGCTGAGCACAAATGGGAGTTGCTCTGCCTCACTTGCTGCTGCCTGAATGACCTCCACATCTCCCATCTATGCCTCTTTTCTTTAAACTATAATTTCAAGGCGAAGCTTCTTTCCTTAGAAAAACATAAAAGGGAGATTAACTCCACATTTGATTACATTAGCAGGGTACCTTGTGCAGATCTAATTAGATGACATTTGAAACATTTCCTGCCATTCATTTCTAAAGTCCTTGCAGGAGACAGAAGTAGCAATATTCTCTGGCTTCCACTAGCCACTTATAATTTGGCTAGTACTCAGAAACTGAGACTTAATTGTCATCCCTGCAACAATGAATAAGACATGATTTTAAGTGCTCACTTAAGTATTAGTGATAGAAGAAATTTATTATTTAGATGAACTGCTTAGGTTTCTACCAGTACTGATGGGGGTGGAAATTAAAAAACAAAGAAAAATGTTTATAGCAATAAAATAACCCTCTTTGTGTGAATGCTGAGAACCACCTTTACAAATGTATTACTATACTATCCCAATTTTAAATGGAAGTTATTCTATCTGAATGAAGTTACAAAATTAAAAACCTAAGTAAAAATTTGAGCAGCACAGCAAGAAGTCAGGCATACAGGTGCAATTTTGCAAACAGGCTTCAGGAAGCAGCATGTTAGACTTCACTGAGTTATTCAAGTAGGCCCACGGGTACATATAGTGCTGCAGATCTATAAAACAACTGTATATAAAACTAATTATTGCAGCGTGCCAGTCTTTCACTGTATGTCAAACAAATTAAAGCAGCCCTCTAAGAAAGGACCTGGTCCCGTGCCAATAGTAGGTTCTCTTTTTAGTTTTGCTTCTGTCCACAAAAGCTTGTCATAAATGTGTTGGCCAGACAAGGCACTCTCCTTTTTATTCCTGGACCCCCTAGAGAATACACAGAGAAGGGATTCATTCATAGGCATATTGCCCACAATTGCATTAACACAATTGCTGCTTCTGCTGAGATTAATTAATTTTGCATATTACAAATGTTTGGGTTTTTTTCTCCTAATCTGATCTTATTTTCTCTCTATAAATAGTTTGTTATGCATTAATTAGAACAAAACATCACATGTGAACCCAAGCCATGTATTCTCCCACTGATCCAGGGATAAATGATTAGCACTTAGCGAGGAACAGTAGTTTTCCCACAATAAAGGACCCGAGGCCAAGCAAGTGGATGTGCATATATTTCGGGATGTCTGGCTGTGCAATGCCAACCCCTTGTCACCGTCAGCACCGACTGCTTTGGAGGAATCTGCAGGCTGCCTTCAAGGAATGCTGCCCTGGCTCCCTGTTAGAGCAAAACCTCCCTCCCCTCCTTTTCATTCAGACACACAGCAGCTGCTTAGCTAATTATCTGGGACAGTGGGTTCCCTCAGTGAGCAGGGTCCTTTGCCCCTGCTGGGAGGGGGGATCCTTTGTAGGGAGAGGATCCTATTACTCCTGCATATGAGAAGAGCTCCTCTTCAAGGCTTCATCCTTTCTCTGTAAAGGGCCTGCAGGTGGGAAGTGGGAGGAAGGAAAGCCACAGAGTAGCCTTGGACATCTTTTTCTATCCCACACCCTGAAGCAATGCTGGCAGAGACTTAAAGCAGAAGGTGCAAAGAACCATCTGCAAACCCCAGGGAACCTGTGGGTTTTGATAGGCAAGCAGGAAGAACTCCATGGTGGGATCTCCACTGGCAATAAAAAATAGCCGATACAGCCACCATTTCACAGCAATTCTGTACACTCGCACTTAAGCTTTTTTTTTTTTTTTTTTTTGTCTCTTCAAGGGCACAATTCTGTTTTCCTGCTGCTGCTGCAAGAAGCAGCAATCCCCTGGATTTCCAGGAAGAGCATGCAGGGCAGAAACTCACTTTAGGAAGAAGGATTAGAGCTAACCCTTTTGAACATTTCTCTGAAGCACCAGATGTCCTAACTTCTATCACAAGGGAATTAACATAAAACTGTCAGCACAAGAATGATTATGTATTTAAATTCAGTGAAAAATGTATCCAATCCTTCAGGTGCAAGTGTACTCCCCACAAAGCCCACTACGATTCCTGCTTCTTTATTCTCAAGAGATATGAAATCAGATTTAGTAATTTGTGGGAAAAGGAGCAATAATAAGAAAACTCCCAAGGATTGAGGAGAATAACAACGACCCTGAGGACAGGCAGTCAGAGACATGCAATGAGGAACAGTGCAAAGAGAAGTACAGAAGAGCAGAGGGGAGTTGGTAAGAGGGATAATAGACAGCAGGAGAGGTGAAGGTCTGGAGTGCTACTAATAAGAAAACAATGCTTAAATAAAGCAGTAATACTTAAATAATCACCTATAGAGAACTAAATCTAAGAATTAGGAAGCATGGAAAGACAGTGAGAAACTGAATACTTTGTGTAAAACAGAGAGAGAGAAATCATCCTTTTAGAGTACGTTCTTTTCTTTCTGAACACATAATTTCTGAAGGTCCTAGAGGCTTCCCCACCCTGGGTTCCAGGTTTTAGCCTGAGATTTGTTACCAACATACAGATAAACTACAGCAACGTCTAAGTAATTCCCTGCTCACTGCATGGTAGGTGAATAATTCAGTGAGGTTTAAAATGGGATTTTAACACGCATAGCTGAGACTTTCCAGTCTTTATCATACTCCTGTCTTAGAGCCTGACAGGTCTAAACTGATCTCTAGACCACTTCTACCAAACTTCTGTTTATTCTTCTTGGCTTCAGGGTAACCATGTGTTATGGATAAACCATTAGCCACAGTTTCCCCTTCACAAAACACTAAATTACTACCTCTTTGCTCCCATATACCCATCTACATGCAAGTGGAACTAAGAAGAGCATTTGTCACACTATCTGTACACACTATAGAAAACAAATACCAGTGATTTTTGCTAAAGGCAAATGCAGCAAGTTTTAATATAGTTAAGCGAAAAAGGAATCCTTAGTTTTCATTTGCTGTATCATAGGTATTAAAGTTGTGGAGGATGGTATTCTCTTTATATTGTATTGCATTATGCTAAGATCTTGAAAGCTGATGAGGTCAAAACTGCCTTTCACTATTTCCGTTTCTAACTGATTTAGTGTATTAAAGCCCTGCTTCCTCATAAGCAGGTGAAAGAAGGACACATAAGCTGCTGAGGAGCTGAGAGCAGGGTGAAGCTGTCTGGCAGAAAGGGCTAGAATTTTTTCCCGGAGTTCTATGCCTCTGTGTTTGCAATTGTTTACCCAACTCTGTATGACTGAAACCTGTCACAGTTGTCTTGTGGAAAAAAAAGGACAGAAGTAATAAAAAAAATCAACAGCAGGAGAACTCAACAGCAGGTTTTACTTACACTGTTAAGTAAAAATCAGAATGGGTCAACAAAAACTGCAGAGAAAGTAGCAGCAACAACCCCAAGACACTTGAATGGCTCAAGCATTTTAAAGATTAGAAAAAAACCCCTCAGGCTTTATAAATTAATTGTCTTTGGAGACATAAAGAAAATGCAGGGGGGGTTATTGCAAAATGATCTTCTTCAGCACTGATTTTTGTGGTCAGGCTGGAGCTAGATAAATTATTGCCAGACCAATGCCACAAAAAGCATTTGCTGCCCTCTGTGAGCTGAAAACTATGAATAAACCAGAACAGCAAGGCACTTTTAAATCAACTTATCACTCGAATATCACCATAGCTCTTCTTTCCATTTCCAAATTACTTCTTTCACATGTATCTTAAATCTGGTTCTGTAACCTAGAATGAAGAATTCCCCTGTACATTTACTGATACCCACTGATTACTTTGGACACTTGGGGGAAGTCTGATGTTGCAAACAAAAGAAGTAAAGTAAGCAAACTGTGTAAGCCTATGGACATAATCTAGAATAAACTGCTGAACCACTTAGGTCTTCTTTCCTTTCTTAAAATAAAAAGGAATACTAGACAGACAGATTCACAAGTTACAGCCTTGCCAACATACTAACAAAATAAAGATCCTCTGCCTCTTCTGTCTATTCATTCCAGCTATGGAACAGTTACCGTAGTGTACTTCCCTGAAATGATTTATTTATGCAGGTCCTTTCCACTTGAATGCAAAAGTCTCTAATAAGCTCTTTAGTTCTAAAGTGCAAGAAACAGCACTTTGGGTTGATAACTTCAAAGGAGGGCACTTCTTCATGTCCAAAAAATGCTGTGACTTCTCTTCAGTAAAAGTCAAAGGGTTACAGGAAGGAAAAGGCTGCGTGGCAAGGTCAAATATTACAGCACCATATTACAGCAAGTGGTGATGGAAAAGACTTAAGAGGTCATCTTGTTCATCCCACTACTAATGCAAAATTGTTCCCTAGAGAGTAATACAGTAGGAAAGTAGTTGTTATACTAAAACATAGGTTACATAATTCAAGAGACTGGGGCCAGGGAAAATTGCTAGAAAAGAAAATAATATAGAAGAACTTACTGCTTTCTTTAGAGATTACTGTAACCAATCTGAGGCTAAATAATAACAATAAAAAATGTATGCTGAGGCCAATCTTTAATGTTTGTTTCAGTTTACAACTAGGTCTCCAAACTGCTGACCTGTGTGCTTGTGCTTTAACAAGCACATCGCTGCTTCTTGGATTACAAGTACTTAATAACAACGTGCTAGTCATAATTTGAGTTTTCTGGTTTTATTCTATTTCAAACACTGTGCCAACACGCTGCCCTACATGCTCAATCAGTATTAGTAAACAAAGAGCAACAAGCAAACAATAGCAACCTATCACCAAAAAAAAGTCAAAATATTTAGGTACACACACGCTATCCCTAGAATTATGGATGCCTTATCTGTGCTGACAGCTTGGCAAGAGGCAAAACATCTGCATGCAAAGACATCACAAGTTTGTGCCAAGAACATGAATGAGCTCCTGAGCTTCAAGTTCAGACCGAGTTGAACTGTTGTATAAGAAATGCCAAACTATGTCAGAAGTTGTCTCCAAGACTAGGTTGTTTCAGTAAACCCAGTCCATCCTCAGAAGGTCCAGCAGGATTGACAAGCCTTTGGACCTCAGAGGATGCAGCCTCCTAATTAACTGCATGCGTGCAATCCCACTAGATGTTGTCTGAATATTTAGACAGCAAGTATGGACCCCTCATTTGATAGCAAGGCAACAGGCAAAAGAACATCAGCAAGAGCTGACAGTGGAAGCCTGATAAAGTTGCTTCTCCTTAGGCTGCTGTGAGCAACTGCAGTGGTGTGTGCATCTTTAAATACCTGAGCCTGTATTGCCTACATGCATGTGAGACTTTCCTATCTTACTAGGGGAAGATGTTTCACCTCAGTGTTGAAGTTTTTTACCATTTGGAGTGGTCAAGACCACAAAATCCATTCACCATAAAATCCTCACCTTCAAAAACCAGTAAATATGCACCTGTGATTGAGACATACGATATACATTAAGGATCAGCATTTATTTGTACTTCAGCATCACCTGGAAGCAGTAGCCACACAACCATGAAGATCTCTTCTGGAAAGCTTTGAGGGAGAGAGGGGGAGAGGGGATTTGACTCCGCAGGAGCTTCATCTATATAAATTTTCCCCCAAAATTAACTAAAAATCAGAATAAGCAAAGAATATCAGTGGAAATGCCATAGTATCTCTAGGATATTTTTTCAACATTTCACAACATGTACTGATGATAATATTGATTTCCAAACCACTTTTTTTAAAAAAAAACACTTTTAAAAACCACTATTTTTTTTTAATTATTTTTCACACCTCCCCAGTTTGAAAACTAATGTAAAGTCTCCATGTAATAGACCTCCTTACATTAAACATCTTTACTTGTAGCTCATTTTTCCTAAACCTCTGATAGTCCTTCCTGTTCTTCTCTACATCTTCTAATGAATTCACATTTTTAAATATCCAAACCCAGATACAGACACTCATCTGGGGCTTTACTGATTTCTGAGAGGAGAAAGAGCATTTCAACTGACAAAGACTTGGGTTTGCTTTAGTATTACAGAGTCACATGGCAAAGAACAGTTCCTTAAATAATAGTCTCATAGTTCCCAACAGACATGATCTCAGTCAAAAACATTAGGCTAGTTAACTATCTTTGTTCAAATAACTTGATATGTCTTTTTCCATGTGTTTTGATGTGTTCTAGGGTTCTTGAAGGATGCTTCTTTAGGGTGCTTGAAGGATATAGTTAAATTAAGAGAAATTAAGTTAACAGAGACTGATTAGCAACAGAGGGAATGAAGAAAAATCAGACGTGCAGAAGGACAGAGTGCAGCACTAATACTTTTAGCAGATGTCAAAGTAATTTAAGTTCAGCAAGTTTTCCATCATTCTGAACTTGCTAGGACACATGAAAAATGCACCATTTTGGCAACTGAAAGGAAAAGAAACCCCCAGGAATAAACTGGAACAACCCCACTCAGATCTCAAGCTAAATCCATGCCAATGCATGAATCTCATCTGAAGTGGACGCCAGGTCAAGCATGTGGCCAGTCCTCATGCAGTAGCCTGGGAAGACATGGAGGTCCCCACTATATGCTGGACTACTCTCCTCCCAGCATTTCTACCGCTGCTGCACCATGTGCCTTGCAATCTCCAGGGTCACACTGGCTTGTGTTGGGTGCAGGTAGCTGGCACATCACTGCTGCCTCTGCCATGACATGACTTACAGCAAGAGGTACGTGAACAGGCACCTGAGGAATGCAGTACAGGCACTGTGATAAACTTAACACAGTAGGAAAGGAGGTATAATCCTGGGGGAGACAAGATTTACATGATGCACCAACAGCCCTGCAAGAGAGCACTGCAAGTGCTGTCCTTTACTCTTGTGAAATTTATTTTTCCTTCAGCTGCTATTTTTATTACTACACAGATCATTCTGAATATAAAGACTTCTCCAGCAGTGGGGACATACCTTCATACTCTCTTAAGGACCTGTACATCAGACTGAAAAGATTTACAGTGGAAGTACTTAGACACTTCACATCTTTATAAAAATGAGATAAAAGCAGGGTGCTGCACCAATTTCCGAGTACTGTGATTAGAATGAAGGGAGGTAACTAAAGACACACATATTAAAATCAGAAAACTACTGATAAAAGACCATGTTCACCAAGGAGAAACTTCACTTTCGGATTTTTTTCTGCATTTTCACAAGTGAAAAATATCCCAGATTTTCCAGGAACAAGACGCGTGATACTGGTAGGCTCCACAAAAGTATGGTTGGATGTAAGAGTGAAAAAGAATACAAAGCAAGTATCTGAGCAATCAATTCACTTCCATTAACAAATGCAACAAATAAAAACCTCTGTGCTAAATGCTTCTCTGAGTTGTATTTCAAAACCAATGAGTTTGCTTAAGTGTTACACAGGTCCTACATAGCAGCATGAGAGACACTTATACATCAAATCAACCACTGCCTTGGCAAATTTTCCCCTCTAAAACAAAAGTTGTCCAATGCCACCACAAACAATTGTGCCCATTGGGGCACCCACTCGTCACTTCTCTCACCCTCTGCAGAGACGGAGGAGAGACAGATGCTAGAACACTCGTAGACTCACTTAAACTGATTTCCCACTTAAGTTTTCCTCCCAAATCCTCTACGTCAATAATTTTTCTAACAAATTTAATTTAAATGAAGTCACCCAAGCTATTGGGTCCCTTTTCACATGGCTTGGTCTTGTGCTGGTTCAAGGCAGTTTCAAGGCAAGTTTGCAATGGGCACAAAATATTGTGTTTGCAGCTTAACAGCTGAACAACCCAAACAATTCTTAGTACCAGCAAACCTCCACATCTCTGTTTGTTAAAAAACAGTAACAACCAAAAAAAAGCAGTTATTTCTGAAGCACATAAGAAGGGGTTACCTTTTACCCTCCCCAGAGGAAAGACTATCCTCCCAGCGCTCTACTTACTACTTACCATCCATTTATATTTTCAAACATTCCTGAAGTGCAATTTCTGTTTACCATACTGTGCAGCACTTGGCCTGAACTTGTTTAACACATGTTCATGTTATTTATCCAAACTCATTCATCATGGTTGTAAGACATGTGACAGCCTATGGAGGTTTTCCAATATCAGGCCTCTCGCTTAATTCAACTGCTGATTATTTCCACCTCTGAGTAATTTGATCAAAGCCACACAAAAGCATTCAGCTATACTAAATTTTTCCCTGTTCATTATTAATTCAGTCACTGGCTCTGAAAAGCTCTAGCTCTACTTACATAATTATCAGGAAAATATCAACTATATACACATACACTATATATATACACATATATATATACACACACACACATATATGCACGCATAATATATACAGACATTAGTGGTATATATCATATGTTTATATATACACATATGTTACATGTATTAGTTACACAGATTATACACATACAAATGCAACATGATTTTTTTAGGAGGATCCATGTAATAGGAAAGTCTTCAGTGACATGTGGATGGGAAATCGTAATTTTTAATATAAGTGCAGCCAGTTGTTATGCAGGGTGTTTCTCTATGCAATATGTAAGGTCCTTCCACATCAGTGCCTCCCTTTACCTTATGTTTATGAAGAAGTAGAAGAGCACAGTGACCCATGAGGCCAGTGCTCTGGTCCTTCTACTCTGCTAACCTAATCTAGGGTTATATCAGTTTGCCAAAAAGCATTATGCCAGTTCAGCTGAAAGCTACAATTATATCTTCAGAAATGCTAGATTTTGTGTTCCTGCTCTTTACTGTCCTTCTCAGCTACAGTTACCATCACTTCCCTTGTCCAAAAGTTAAAAGACTACAAATGTGATGATTAGGGCTGGCTCTAAACTCAAGAAAAAGATAGGCAAGTGTTGATACTGAAGCTAAAGTTATCCATACACCAGCAAGTTGCTCTACCTTTTACAAAGTGCTGCACCTACTATGACACATTTTCTTCTCTACCTCTTCTATCTGCTGATAAACAATTTTTCTTGGGAGGCACCTCCATGGAAACAGCAATGTACTATGAAGGAAAAGCCAGTCTCCCATTTGTAGTTCATCCGCTAAAATATGGCTCATTTCCAGTTTCCTGCTGTAGGCTAAAAGCTTACAGATATGGGCAGCAACGTATTATCTTTACTGCAGCAGCCTTGAGAAGCGAAGGCTCCAAGAAGACCTTCCAGTACCTGAAATAGGTGTACAAGAAAGTTGGGGAGGGACTTTTTACAAAGGTTTGTAGTGATAGGCCTAGNCTTGTCAGCTGGCTGAATACTCAGATTTCCTTATCTGTATCCCTAAGCAACTAGCAAACACCCCTCAAACAGATGAAGAAGTGGAAATTGTCACCCTGATTGATCCCTGCTGGTCAGGCCTTCCAAATTCCATCCCCTCTCACAGAATGGACACTCCTGTCTTAGCTACAAAACTAAACAGCTCCCTGCTAAATCTTAAACTGTGAAGCTACAGGTCCTGTTTCAGCCACAATGTTACACGATGTTAGCTACTTCTCATAATCATCTACAAGCACAACCATTCCTGAACAACAAAGCAAACCTGGCAAAATACACATGGAGTAGTTGGCACCATGAACATCAGTCACTCAAGGTTCACCCTTCACAAATACTCACGGATTCGTGTAGCCCTCATGAATTCACTAAGAAAATACCACAACAGATTTAATATGATTTTTAAGTAAACGGATTTGTGGCAATAGTATAAATGAAGGCACTGTATCTTTTCCTCAGCTAACACATAATTTTCTTGTTTCTTATCAGCTGAGCTAAAACAAATAAAAGAAATGGCCTCAAGTTTTGCCAAGGAGGTTTAGATTGGATATTAGGAAAAATTTATTTTCTGGAAGAGAGGTGAAGCATTGGAACAGGATGCCCAGAGAAGTGGTGGAGTCACAATCCTTGGGAGTGTTTAAAAAATGTGTAGATGAGGCACTTTGTGACATGGTTTACTAGGCAGGGTGGTATTTGACATTTGGATTTGATGATCTTAGAGGTTTTTTCCAACCTTAAGAATTCTATGATTCTAAGAGTATATTTTGTATCTAAATTTTTAAAAAAATCAACTGGTTCTGGAGTCTTTATCTGTAAAGTTATTCAATACCTGACTGGACAGTCTTGAATGACCTGCTCTGTCCATCTGCTTATGCTCAGAACAGGGGAGCTGGATGAGATAATCTCCAGTGGTGACATCCAACCTCAAAATTGTGTGAAGACAATCAGAATTTCTTGTCCAGTTGACAGAACTGATGCATGCACATACTGCAGCACACATGCTACACACGTTCAGCTACTCAATGTGAAATTTTTGAAACCCCAGCCACAGCAAAACATAGTAACAAAATAATCCATAATTCACAACTTCACTTAGTACAAGCACTATGTGCAGTAAAAGTAAACATAGTTTGGAATCAGATCCTGCAACTGGGAACTATTCTGCTTTCTGTGATTAGTGAGCAGAAGTACCATATTGCCTTTTTATTTCTTGTCTCTTGCAGAAGGAAGATCTTTCATTGTGTTGTTCCCTCGCCCCCCTTTTTTTGCATACTCTGCATTGCTCATTAATCATACCAACCTAAGTCTATAACCACACAACTAGAACCAAGTGAACATCTAGGATCAGCAAGAATATTAAGAGGACCAGATCCTCCCTTCAGGGTTCTTAATAGGCTTTCCAGATTCCAAAAAATGTAGTTCAAAAACTGCCACAGCTGCTATGAGAACTCAAGGTCCATTCACTGTTCCTGACAACCTCCCAGCTGTTTGCTGCATGATATGGTTGTCTTGTGTGTTATTTTTATTCACCTTGAAGAACAACATTATGAGATACATTGTCACATTTTCACTTCAGAACACAGGTTGGATAGTGCAAATCTCAGAGTAAACAAACAAATCCCCATCCACCTCCACTCAGGAATCCTATATGAACATATTAAAGACTGAATCTAAAAAGAATATTATATCACTTTTTTCCAAAATAAAAGATTTAGTTTTGTACAGTTTTAAGTTTACTGTGTGTTGATGTTACTTGGTGGCCAGAAACATACAAAGCAAATTATAAAAGACTTTTCAGACTCTCACAAGGACATAAAGGTCATGGGAGAGCAAGGCCCAGGGAGAAACAAGGGCAGTAAACTGAATGAAAAAATCTCTGTTTCTCTGAAGTCGACTGTATCTTTGCCATTGCCTTTCAGAATCTTTATCTGCCAAGGGCTAGTATGAATCTGACTCCTTTACCTCCTTCTACTCATTATTTGGTAATTATTTTTAAAGTCCATACAGAGCAACTGGAAAATAAGGATGATGACTAGGGATGAGGAGAGAAGGTAGCCCCAGCAAGGAAACAATATGGTTTGTGCATCTGATTATATTTTATTAGATTCAGAAAACAGGAAAATACATTTTCTTAAAAGAAACACAGGACATTCTTACTACCGTCTGCAGAACAAATCCCATGAAGAAATAACCAGTTGCTTAAGGCTGCCTCAGTGGCATTCCTGATCTGCAACCAGTACTAATCCTCCATACAGAAAGCAGATAGAGAAGGAGAAGGGACAAGATACCATAAGAATAATTTAAAAAATGAAAAAAGAAAAAAAAAAAGAAGCTTTTTCTTTGGACTGAAGTACTACTTCTTACTTTATGCTTCTTTTTTAGGGATCTTGGCTAGGGTTTTTTCGTAAATCAGTGCTCTACAACCTATTGCCATGTGCACATATGAGGCAATCTCTCCAGTGTGCACAGAAAACTTCACTTGGTGCTGGATTTGGCAACTTGCTTCTTGTTGTGGCATTTTAATTCATGAGCATATAAATCCATGATGCACAATCTCCTTGAACAGCCTGCTAGTTTTAAGATATTAGTCTAGACCTATAAAGACCTAAATGTCTTGGGACCTGTTTATCCAGGAATCAAGCTTTTTTTGAAGTTTTTCGATGAAACAAAAGTTATAATCAGGAAATGTCATTCATTAAGCTGCAAACACTTCATTGAAAATCTCCTGCAGCCCACAAACCAGCACAGGATCCCCACCAGGAGATTGGCTTATATTCCCTGTAGCTGGGGACCCAGGGAGCACAGGACCCAGGTCCTAAGATGGTCTTTTGGAAAACTGTGGGGCTAGACTATGGTGAGACAAACTGGAAGAGAACAAACTGCAGAACATAAAAGGCTCATAGCTTGTGGAGCCCAGTCTCTGCTGCAGGAATCCCAGAGAGCTCCATCTGGAACCAAAGTGACAAGAAAACTATAAGTGTGCATTTCAGCTGCAAACGTAAGAAAGGAGAAAAAAAAAGTACTTAAAATGTCTTTACTTCAATATTATTTTTCTGCAGAGGTATTAGGATGGTATTTCCTGGGCAGCTTCCGAGTTCTGCCACAGAATTTGGGTGTGTTTGTGAAATCTCTGTCACTCCTCGCTCCCTGTAACTTCAGGGGTTTAAATGTCTGGAACAACCTTTGTTTTTTCCGGTGTTTTATTAGCAGCTCCTTTCTGAGAAATGCCAGGTGGCATCACGCCCAGAATTGCTTGCCAGCTAATCCCAGAGGATTGGGCATTATGCTATTTGAATTAAAAGAGCTCAGCTCTAACCCACTGATAACATTTAGGAATCAAACCAATAAAATGGAGAAACAAAAAGAATACAAATAACTTCTGCATGCACACAAATGATAGCATTTACTGCAAATGTATAGAGTTATGGAGAAAGAAAGAAAAAAAAATAGCAATGGTCTTTTCTCCAACATAAAAAAAAGGGTTCAAGTGAGAACAATCTACTATGTTTCCATTACTATCTGAGCATGGCAAAAAGAATAAAAGGAATTTGTAAATTTAACTACAAAGGTAACGTCACAGGAATCCCTGCAAGAGAGGCCTCAAACTTCAGGCAAGCTGTGCTACACCACTCACCCCACAGAGACAGAGGAGAAAGAGGGAGAAAAGAATTTGCATCTGAAGACAACCCTGAAGTTTTCTTCTCAATCCCTTCATTCTGGCATTTTGAAATGTCCTTCCTAAGATAAAGAGGATGTTTAATTTATGGAAACCAGTAAAATCATAAATAGCCAGCTTGTATAATCCTCTCTAATATTGTCCACATCAACAAAAAATCATGGGATATACACATAGACAAGAAGGCAAGAACCCAAACAAATGATTCTTGTTTTCTATCACAAGTTTTTAGGTTTTATAGGCCGCAAATTCCCACGTACAACACAGCCCATAGGAGGGGTATGGGAAGGAAACACATGAGGCTAATAAGGATGTGACTATTAGGAAATAAAACAATTCAAAAACATTTCCTATAACACAATTAAAGAAAAATATGGGAGGCAACTTTGGCTTACTCTGACTGCTGTCTTTATAAACCATATCTATGTTATTTACATCTTCTCCTCTATTCTTCCAGAGACAATGAGACAGTAAAGGGCAGCTATTTTTCCTTCCACTTGCTCTTGCATGCTTTGGAAGGTCAGCTAGTATTCCTCTTGGAGTATTTCAAAGTTTAATTAACAGAAACAGTGGCTAATCAAATTAAATAAATGAATAAAACATGCAGAGTAAATTGTCCATTTCCTGTGACATAACAACGTCCAGGCAACTTTTTCAGGAAAATCTACTGAAAAATAACATCTAAGAGGACAGTTGGCATGTTTCTCTTACAATCAAGGCATGCTCGGCAGGGTGAGGCACTTCTAACTGTCGTCAGGACAACCCCCCTCCACACTGACAGATTGAAGCCTGTAAAAATCACTTGCTTTTTTAGCCTCATTTACAAAGTAAGGATGTTATCATTCAAACATCATTCAAACAGAGGTGGACATTTCAGAGAGGACGTAATCTTGTGTGAGGCGCTTTTCCTCTCCCTGCCTTCACCCTTTTAAACGTCTTTTTAAACACCTGTGGGGAAGGTGACTCAACCACCTCCCTGGGCAGCCTGTTCCAGTGCCCAATGACCCTTTCTGTGAAATTTTTTTTCCTAATGTTCAGCCTAAACCTGCCTTTGTGGAGCTTGAGGCCATTCCCTCTTGTCCTCTGTCACTTGGGAGAAGAGCCCAGCTCCCTCGTCTCCACAACCTCCTTTCAGGTAGTTGTAGAGAGCAATAAAGTCTTCCCTCAGCCTTCTCTTCTCCAGGCTAAACAACTCCAGCTCTCTGCCACTCCTTGCTCCTTGTTAAGACAATTACTGGTGACACTTGTGCAAGGTCACTTCCCGTAGCCCTTCAGTATGTTTTTATATTGATCTTTCGGCTGCTGTAGGACTGAATTAGTTACGGTGCTTACATTGGCGAAGATAGTGAGTTTTAAAAATATTTTTATATGTCCTGTTTCTTTCAAGGGCTTAACACACCTTACAGAATTCCTCAGGACATCAAATCTGTGGATAGGCAGGAATTACCCAGATTTGTACTCTATAATAAGCAATCATAAGATGAATTTTGGGGGAATGTTTAATATACACACATATACAAATGTACAAAAATAACCATTTGTGCCATTTGCATCTTCCCTATGTCTTTATTTTAGTCACACTTTTGATCAAAATACACTGTTGATTTCCTCTAAGGCTGGTAATTTAGCAAGTCCTTGAATTTCAAAAGAGACATTTCACTGAAAAGTTACATGCCCTAAAAGATGTAAAGTAATACCCACTGCAACTGCTTTTAACTTGGGCACGATGTCCTTCCCAGCATGAACAGATGTGACAACATCTTATATGTCGTAAGTGAAGTGCCCTGGATAAACAAGTTAGCTAGCTTATACATAATCAGAAAATCAGCTCGCTTCAAAATCTCTGAAGCTAGAAAACAGTAATTAAATAAATAAATAAATAAATAAATAAATAATCAAAGTTCCTGAGAGAAGTGACCCAGGACCTGAAGTTCAGATTCAATTACTCCCTGTGCCTTGGATTCATAGATGAGCCTGAACATGGTAAATGTACTCTTTTAGACTATCAAAACAAATGAGACTTTATTATGCAATTAAAATCAAGCACCATTTTTCTGTCATTACATCAGAATTTGCCTAAAGAAATCGACATCCCAGAAGCTGGAGCACTCTAGCCATGCTACATACGTTGTCAGAGGCAGGTTGAGTCAGTCAGGAATGCTAGTTGGCTAGTGTCTGGCTTTGATTTTCCCAGGAAGGTACTCAGCATTACACTACAATCAGTACAGTGCACAGAGAATTCCTTCTTCCTTTTCAGATGCCGTCCTATGAAAATCCTAAGTAAAAGAAATCTTTTGCAGGTAGATGGAAACTGTTTCCTCAGCTACAGTCTGCGGAGCATCACTGCACCACCTACCCACAAAAAACTTTTTCCACTAGATGAACCTGTTTGCATGTCTCCTGGTCACATTTTTGTCTTCTCTCAGATTGATTTCTTAAGGGCAAAGCAAAAGAGTGTGAATACATTTGTGTGAGTGTCCTGGCATGGGAATGATTTCACATGACAGCTTTTCCACACCGCTCTGGTGGGGTAGCACATTGCTGGTCCAGAAGCCCAAACTGACTTCATGTCAGTTCACGCTGTCTGCAGGTGAACCGCTCTCCCTTTTCCTATACATCAAGCCCACAGAATATACAGGCAAAATTACCTCTAAATCTGAAGAGATTAAGTGAAGGCAAGAATAAACATTTTTCTTTTTTTAATCTAAAAAAACAAGCACAAAAAGTCACCAGAAAGCTAATGTGAATTTAGTATAGCTAGTGAGATATGGTACGCACACACACAGTTTGCACTTTCCTCTCTTTATCTAACTTCTGAGTCAAAAGTAGCTTTTATGACCAGCCCTTGTTTGAAAACCTTGAATCTTCTACTCATTTGGCTCACTTAGATGAAAGCCCACAACATAAAAACTTTTGTTTTCATGCCATCCCCAGCAAGCGGAACTGAAGCAAAGACTTGACAGCTATTTTGTGTTTGAAATATTGGCTTCAAAGCAATGGGGACAGCACAGTGTGGGTGGGCCTGACAGTACAGCTGTCTTAAAACAAAGAGCCTATATATCTAAAAAAAGTGCACAAGAGACAGGATTTACCCGGAAAGAATTAAGTCCAAAAGAAATGAAGATGAGGAAGAGAACATATATGCATGTGTGCTCTGGGGAAGCACAGGGAGAAAGGTAGCAATGCAGTTGGAAAAAAAGAATAAGTTGGTTATGGACGTTACATCCAATTCCAGACCTGTTTACATGGAAGTTATTCTTTAAAAGCTTTCTCACTGCATTACAGTATCTGAGCAGTATTGTATAAAATAGGAATAAGTATTTCAGCTAATAATGGGGCAAACCTTCCCAATGGGAGACATTTTAATTACATGACTGTACTCAGATAAGGCACTGGATGTTTCTACAAACCAGTCTTGCATTAAAAAGACCATCCCATTAGCAAATAAAAATGTTGATGATGTAGCTAAATTTTATACCATGCTTTTCATCTGCATAATCCACTGCAATGGATTCAGGGTGATCTTGCTGTTTAAGCAATGAGAAACAGCAAATATAATAAAATTTCACACCCATGCAATTCTTATCAGCCTCTATTATCAAAATAACAGAAAGCCTAACTTTATAAAAAAGTGAAATAGATTAAGGGTCGAAATCATTGAAACAATTCTCAGTGCCTGTGCCTAAATTTGCTAATGGGGTTTATGAGAAGTGAATGCTTTGACTGCAGCATTAGTTTAAAATGTCTGACAGGTTCTCAGGTAATGGGAGATGTAACTTACCAGAGTCTTCTCTCCCTCCTCATATCATTTCATCTGCTGAAGTCAGCAAGTGTGTTCACATACAGCGGTATTATCTTCCTATGCCTGGCCCAGCAAAAAGGCTACCAAGATGTAAATCAGTGTGGGGTCATTTCTGTCCCTCCCTTTTGGAATCACATGGGACAACACAGCACAGCTGGACAGAGCCACCTCACCTCTGAAGGATCCACTTTACAAATGAAACATGATGAAAATTCATCCGCTGTTTTGGAAAACAACAACAAGGTGCCACAATCCACGTACTGTGTGTGAAAATGGCATTTCACCAGCATCTGGGAGATGAGCTGGCTCAAGGTTTGGACAAAGGCATTGCAGACTTGAGATGAGAAGCAAGGACTATAAAAGCATACACACAAGTCACACTGAAGTCAGTAACTTGACACCCTCCTTGGAAAAGACACAGTACTCCAGCTTGTGCTGCAACACACCAGACAACACAAGAAGCCTCTCCCCTGGAGCTGGGAGCTTGATGAGCCCACACCGCAAGTACTCACTGCTCTTGACAGCCTGAGCTGTTTTTTTGGGTCAGAGGATCAGCAACAAGTCAGCAACAAGTAATACCAGGAGAGGACGCAGGAACATTCATTTAGAGCAACTCAGGGTATCTTCATATTGTAAATCTCTCTCTAACACATGAATGCACAAAAACTTGCTGTTTGCTGTCTTCTTACCAGAGGGATTTATGAGCAGAAGCTGAGTCCCTTCAAAACAGAACATGCGTTTATGGAGGCAGAGAGAGCTACTTGATACTTATAGAGAAAGGACACACATGGCTCCATTTGCTCCCAACAGGGCACTTCACTTCAGGGGCCCCCACGTAGATGAAAGCTCAAAGTATCTTTTGCAAACCTCCCTTTGTTTTGTTTTCTCCTTTGCCAACTATGACAGCTCTAGAGCCACTGATAACAAAAGCAGATGTTTACAGCCACATGGGAGGATTCTCTGTATACAGTGGCTACTGCATTACATCACATTAGTCACTCCATGACATATACCATATGTATCACATTGATTAATAGGTATTTTAAATCCCATTGACAGTGGTGGGATTAGATGTGCACAAATATTAAAATGTAGACTTCTTCCCCATCTGGTAATGGTAAAAACAGTTCTCTGAAACACTGGTTTCCTACAGGACTCTTGTTCCCCCAACTGAAAATGTGTGTGGCTGGGCATGTATCTTGTCAAGAAACAGCAATTACATTTTTCTAGCGCTCGTTGTGACTGCAGGATCTATAATAAAACCTTCACACTGTCTGTGATATATTTTAGAAAGTAGAATTTGTCTTCTATTTTGTATGTTTCTGAAGACTGTGCAAAGAGCTCTGTCATTCAACACAACTGACACCCTAGGTAGACTTCTCTAAAACATGAAGAAAAAGGCTTCTGGAAGAAGAAACAAACATCTTCATAATGATTCATTCATATATTCAAACCACTGATATCTGGCCCCGGTTGGGGAACATCAATCTGTGAATTGCATTCCACCATCTACTTAATTTTTGTGTTTGCTTGTTGGGTTTTTCCCCCCTCCAGCTCAACATGGATTAGTTTATTGGTCTGATTCACTGACTGCCTTCCTTCTAACACAAAACCTGTCCACTCTGCCCATCGGTTTTACTTCCATTTGAGCTAAATGCAGTGTTAGGCTACTTCGATCTCCTATAGGCTTCACAATCGCTACTACAACTGAGGTTTGTTAGTGCAATCGCTAGGACACTTGCAAAATTTATTGGTACAATTCACAGACTAAGCACTTCCCTGAAATTGCAAACAGAGCTTTAAATTACTAAGTCACACAAACATCAGTGCATTAAACATAATGCAATTACTTGCTAGCAGGGATCAAGACATCCACAAGGAATTTGTACTATTCATCCATGCACAGCAGAATCTGAATAGCCTATGCTGATGGAGGCACAGATTTTGACTATCAGATAAGGATAGGTATAACCTCAAACTTTTCTGTTGAGGCAATTTACAAAGACTTGATAGGTGATGGTGTCTGGGTTTTGGCATCAGTACAATAAAAAATGAGGAGATGACTTAGAAGAAAATACATTTTATATACATCTGCTGTTACTGCAATGCATAGGACAGCAACTCAGCTGACAAGGATGGTGTAGCAGGGATAAAGCAAGTTCTGTGGTCCTGCCTTCCAATCACACGCCCATTTCCTACACTAGGCAGAAATGTGAAATTTCTTCTTATTACATGAACGTAACTTTAGGGAATGCTGGGATTTAGCATTATAACTACAGAAGTCCATTTTCAGTGTTCATTTAATGTCATGATGAGAACAAGCTGTTGTATTTAACAAGGCTGATTTCACGTCCAGCATGTCCTACCACGACACATTCCCTGAGGAATGGTAAAAGTAGATAAAATCATTAGATAATGTCCCTGACCTTTCCTACAAAAGAGACCTGAGGTGTTAAAAAAAATGTGTGCGCTTCTCAACAAATGCTAAGTAACAAACATGACTGCCTGGTCCGTTTTCTCCACTGCAGCATGCACAGCCTGCTGGGTCTTCTTCCCACCTACCTCAGGGTCCAAGCTCTAACGTGAGCGATAAACAGGACATTTCCTGCTCACCCACCACCATGGCTTAAGGCTTTCAGGACCCCCATGGTAGCAGGGCTCTGGGAGGCTCTGCAGCACACTGGGGACCTGCTGGGACCAAACTCCCCTGGCAAGTGTAGCAACAGCTATGCCATTTCTGCATAAAAGTAACATGCAGGAGGGGTCTGTCCATCTTCTTTCTCTGCCCTCCCCAGCCCAAGAAGGCCAGAAAACCCTGAACTTTGCAAATAAATATGAATAGCAATAGCTTTTTCTGATCTGAATTTCCCACAAGGCCTCAGCTCTTCTTAAGAATATTTGGAAATGGCCTTAGGGTCAACTCAAACTTTTTTGGTAGGCTGAATTCACTGTCACTAACAGTCCCTAAACTGATAAGCAGTTTATCTCCTTCAAAAAAGTTTATCTCCTTCAGTACCCACTTCTCTTAACTTTGCTTATCAGGCAAAGCAACTGTTGTCACTATACAAATTCAAGGCTGTCACTTCATTCACAATCCGTTTTTTTTAAACCTGTGCCATACAAAGTAGTGACTATCATGTTATTAGTATTAAATTTAACCACAACTTTTCTCTAAACTGCATTTTTTGTGCAGGGAAGATGGGAAAACAGAGGAATTACAGTCAGGAATGCTTTACCTATTCTGGGGCAGGTTGNCCTCAAAAGTTTATCTCCTTCAGTACCCACTTCTCTTAACATCAGGCAAAGCAACTGTTGTCACTATACAAATTCAAGGCTGTGTTTTAATTCACAATCCGTTTTTTTTAAACCTGTGCCATACAAAGTAGTGACTATCATGTTATTAGTATTAAATTTAACCACAACTTTTCTCTAAACTGCATTTTTTGTGCAGGGAAGATGGGAAAACAGAGGAATTACAGTCAGGAATGCTTTACCTATTCTGGGGCAGGTTGTGTTTCACGTGACAAAACCATAATCCATAAAAGAAAGAAATGGTGGCAAAGACAACTCCCATGCATGCCAGCACAGTCTAGGTATTTTTTGACTGGATACTGAAGTGCTTGTTTAGCCTCATTAGGACTTTCCCATTGAGTATCCCAATGGATAGCTTCTGCCAGCCACAAGCTAATTCTGTAAAGCTAAGCACCTGCTTAAGCTTTCAGAGGAGAGATGTAGGAGATACATCTGCACGAACACATTCTCCTTATGCATCAACTACTGCTTCCCTGGTTTACATTTTTACCATAAATATCGCCAGTCCTTTTTCCTAGACTAGAAATAGTAGCAAAGAAAGTGATCCTGAAGCTATGAACTAGTTTGCACTTGGACAACCCCAACACAATCTTATGCCTGCAGGTAGGTTTTGCATTGACCTAATAAATTCCTCAACGCTTGTTAATTGTGAATGAAGCCGTGAAGTAAAAAATACCATTTACATGCAAAGATGAAGTATTAGCAAGTATTATCTTGCTTTATTACTCAGCAGATTTTAGACTTGAAAATAACTTGAACGTAGCAAGGGAGGATGCAGGGGAGTTGTCAAGATATTTTAGCACTGATGTTCTATGATCTAGGATTTCAATCTACTTTTAAAACAGCATGATTCCCACACAAGTCCAGCATGAGAAGCTGAGCTCAGTTGTTCAGTGGCACCGCTCCTTCCCTGGCAGCAGATGCTTGGAAACTGCAGAAGGTGCAAACCCCAGCTGACTTTGAGTTCTCCTAAACATTAGAAAAACATGAATCTGAAGCTTGCAGCTGCATTTTATCACATATAAATAGACCAAACTCAAAGCGGATCCAGACCTGAACTTTTCACCTTGCGTCCCTCTGTGATGAAAATGTATCTCATTTTCTTAGTCAGACCAGAAATTCTTTAAAAGCCTTGTATTATATTTCCAGCTAAGGAATGACACTCTCACGAAAACCCTACTGTGCTATGGTGCCTAAAATAGTTAGCTCACTAATACTGTCCAGGTTTGGAGCTTACATTTTGAACAACATGTTTTGACTGAGTAAGGTTTTTTAATAATCTTTTCAGCTTTCTCCCACCATTTATCTTCTTGGAGTATAAGCCACTCTGAGCCTGGAATGGTTTCAAATACCAGTGAAGAGAACACTACTCTCCTGTGGACACTACCAGAACACCATTAAGAGAGGAAGAGATGCTCAGAAGGATACCACAAGTCTTTTGCCTGCTCGTCAGCGTCTCATATGCCTTGGAATGTCTCTTACTAACTCTTGGATAAATGTCTCCCATAATGCATAATAAAATTACTGCCCTACTTTATCAAGCCCTGTCCTTCATCAGAAACAGATTTTTTCACAGCCCTGCAGTGATTCTTTCCCCAAATGTAATCCCTTTCAAAAGCATAGCTTGTAAAATTTGAGACACATTTTAAAAAAATAAATTGTATATGTACAAAACACAGATGAATTGCATGCACTAAACACAAACATTATTAATATTCAGGGTTTGTGCAGTCTTTGAGACCTCAGAAGCTGTGATTTTAGGTTTAAGTAGCATGCTATCCTGGAGTCAACTCTCCACTACTTGTCGTAGTGTGTAATGAGGGGAGACACTGATTTTCTTGTTAATGAACAAATATGGATGTTACCACTTTCCAAGTTTTGTTTCAGGGAATCAAGCTCAGACAACTTTGTACCACACTTGCCATTGCATTCAGTGTCAAATTAAGAAAAAGACAGCAATGTCTGGTGCCTGAGCAGTGTCCCACTTGACTGAAGCTCATACAGTGCCAGTCAAGGAATGTCTGAGCTGGTAACACAATCTGGTTAATTTACTTATGGTAATAAAGCCAAGGTGATTTTATCTGTTTTTCTCAATAAATATGAATAGGCAGATGTCAGCTTTTCAAAGGTATTCTGAGTTCAAAGCATCTCCAGGCATCTTCAAAATGCTGAGGGATCTACCTCCTTGAAAAACAATGGAGGTAGGTATCTCAGAGGAGAGGTACTGCAAACAAAACCACAGCAGAATTGCTATTGCCACTATTGGTTACTTTGCTAAATTTAAATGGAGTGTGGGCCATGCTGCTCAAACACTCTAAATGGGACGACTTTCACTAATATCAGAGGAAACTGTGGCAGGATTCACTTCTTTTTTTCCCCACTATGTCTGAAAATCCATCTGATTCAAAGCTTATTTTTTTACTATTTAGTTCTGTGGAAGCAGATGACCAAGTTTCCCAAAAAGCGTGAGTTGACTCTTAGGAGATGACTGAAACAGATTGCTTTTTAAATAAAATAACATTTTCCTAGACCAGTTCTGGAAAGCATGTTCTGTGCCATTCATTCAGTCACACTTTGGTGATTTTTTTTTCCTCAATATGAATTCATTACTAGCTTCCTTTTCTTGTTTTGGTAGTGATGGAAGTCAATCTCACCAGAAGACCATTTTTCTTTATTACTAACCTTACAAGTTTCGAAAGAGGTAAACTCGTTTGACTAAAACACATCAATAAATAATCAATGTTCTGCTCTATAGCCATGCAAAAATACTACAAGCCTAATGCATGAAAAAGAACAAGCAAATTCTTAAATGAGCTGTGATGTGTCTACAGGGTGCAGTCACTGGAAAGGAGAAACCGTAAAGTAATTAATTTTTCCATCAATGGACCAGAAGAATTCAGATTTCCAGGAGTTCTTCAATTACTAGAGAGATCCCTGCCAGTCATACCAAGGCCCCACTGCTACAGTTGTATCCCCCAGCTTCTTACATAGTCCTCAAATTTATTGTATCTACAGAACGGGTGAAGAACTCAGTTGTGCACAATGCTATTCTCAGTATATCAGAAGACGACTCCTGATCCCTGATCTAACCCTGTTGCAAACTAAATTAAGTGTGATGCCGGTCACATTATTGTGCATTGTGTTCACAGGTCCTAGTTTGGAGAATCTACTCCCATGTTAGCCTATGAATTGCAATACAAAAAACATGGGACTAAAATTTCTCCAGTGTTATGTGTAGGTTTCTATAAGTCACAAGACGACTTTAAGCTAGCTAGTTCTCCAGTGAGAACTGGGAAACCAGACTTTCACAGAGGTTTTCTCTCTTGTGCTCAATTCTGTGCTGCTGCAGATGCAAAAACCAGTGAGTCCTGCTGAGGGGCAAAGGAAAAGAAAGGGACAGCAGATCTCAATTAATTCTGTGTAGAGAGAAGTAGACTCTCATAACAATGGTTCAGCTGTGTCAACCAAGAGCTCCTGTAATCATCATCATTGCATCGTCTGTCTCTGGAACAGATCCTGAACTACTTCAATTACAAAGTGCCATGGTTTTAGTTTATCATAGCTGGTATGAGCAATCAAGATGCAAACATGCTTCTACAGCCAACTCGGGAAAAAAAAATGCAAAAAGCTATAGAAGAAAAATAATTTAGGTCAGAAGGGAAGTCGAGGACACCTGATCCAACCTGCCACTCAGAGCAGAGCTCTCAAAAGCTGCATGTGAACTAGCTGCTGTACTATATGCAATAAAAACGAGAAAACACCAAGATGCCCAATTCCAGCATTGCCTTTACAGGACCACAGTTGGCTACATTACTGTGAATTCTCCATTGCCCTAAAGAAAACTATCAGATCCTCTTTCTTCCACTGAATAGCTCTCAAATGCAAGGGACATATAATTCAAGGGTTGTTTTTTCTGTCATGTATTACACCCAAGAATCTGCAGCTGTTAGAATTGCTCGCGCCCCTGCACTGAAATAGCTCTGCCTGCATATTCAGAAATACTCTGCTTAGAAACGAAGGATGAGATACAAGAGAGAGTGGCCAGAGGAAGCCTGATTTGGTGGGGGGTGAGGGGCAAAAAGGCACATACACTAGGAATCATCTTACTTGAGCTTAAAATAAGAGTTGAACAGAAAGCAATCAGAAATACGTTTTTGGAAATGAGAGAATCGATGTAGGAAGTGCTCAAATTATGTGTGAAAAAAAGTACGGGGGTGAGGGGGAAGAGCAAGAAATCATTGATGATTGAGCTTTTTCAGCTTCTAGACTCTGAAAGCATTTGAATAAATAGTAAAAGACAGGTGGACTTATGAAATAAATGGTTCCTATTTTGTAGAATCATGGAATGTCCTGAGTTGGAAGGGATCTGCAAGGAACATCAAGTCCAACTCCTGCTCCTGCTCCTGCATAGGACAACCCTGACATTCACACCATGTGTCTGAGGGCGTTGTCCAAATGTCTGACGTATACTGTCAGGCTTGGCACGATGACTGCTTTCCTGGGGAGTTTGTTCCAGTGCTCTGCCACCCTCTCAGTGAAGAACCTTTTCATGATATCCAACCTAATCCTCCCCTGGTACATCTTCCTGCCATTCCCTTGGCTCTATCATTGCTCTCCAGAGAGAAGCGATCAGTGCCTGCTCCTCCGCCTCCCCTTGTGAGGAAGCTGCAGACCATGACGAGTTCTCCCCTCAGTCTCCTCTTCTCCAGGCTGAACAGACCAAGTGACTTTAGCCACCCCTCATATGGCTTCCCCTCAAAAACCTTCACCAACCTGTGCTGAGGCATGTAATAAACTCGTCTGTTTCCACCAGCTTAAAAATGTCAACTTACATCCCTCTCTTGTTTCTAAATATCCAGGTAGTGAAGGATCACTGGTGGCTTGATTCACCAGAGCGCTGTCTGACAAAGTGCTTCGTAACAATAAGCAACAAGATGATCCCACAAGAGCACAAGCTGTGCCAACTCAATGCTTGCCAACAATCTCATACAGAGCAGAAACCACAGCGAACCCCAGAAAAGTCAGAAACGTTGCCAAGTGATGTGAGTGGCACAGCAGCTCCACTGGGAGAAAACCTCTTGAATTGGGAAGGGATTTCCTACAGCTTCTGTCCTCCATGGCTGCCCTCACAGCCAGCTGTGGAGCAGTGCTGCCAAGTTCCCCTCAAAAACCTTCACCAACCTGTGCTGAGGCATGTAATAAACTCGTCTGTTTCCACCAGCTTAAAAATGTCAACTTACATCCCTCTCTTGTTTCTAAATATCCAGGTAGTGAAGGATCACTGGTGGCTTGATTCACCAGAGCACTGCCTGACAAAGTGCTTTGTAACAATAAGCAACAAGATGACCCCACAAGAGCACAAGCTGTGCCAACTCAATGCTTGCCAACAATCTCATACAGATCAGAAACCACAGCGAACCCCAGAAAAGTCAGAAACGTTGCCAAGTGATGTGTGGCACAGCAGCTCCACTCGGAGAAAACCTCTTGAATTGGGAAGGGATTTCCTACAGCTTCTGTCCTCCATGGCTGCCCTCACAGCCAGCTGTGGAGCAGTGCTGCCAAGTAAAATAGCTGGCACAACACAGAAATCAGCCTCCATCAATATCCTAAGTGATCTGCACCAGAGATTCTAGAAAAGGAATAAGGCAACTACATTACAAAGAGAAATGCATCATTTCTTCCCAAGGCAGTGCAGACAGCATGGTGTGTGCTATCCTCAAGTACTCTAAATGTAATGGATGCAATTTCACTTCCAACAGGGCAAGTTACAAATGTGGCCTCCTCGCTCTTCTCAGGGGTGGCCTGCCAGGTACCCGAGCTGCTGGAAGAAGGAGCCAGGAGTGCAGAGTGACTGCAGCAGTGCCCAGCACATAATGGGATGCACTGCTGAAGGGCTTGTTTCCACCAGAGCAGGTATTGCTTTCAACTCAGCAGCACCCTCAGTCTGAAAATAAACCTTAGCCTTGGAAGCAAAGCCCCAAATACAGGAACAAAACACAAATCCAGATGCATTTCACACCTGGTAGTACCCTTCAAACATGGTACTGTGCACCCGACACAGCAGCACCCTCAAACACATTCCCATCCCCTAATACTGCCCCCCTTGAGAAATATAGAGCAGGATGACTGAAAAATGAGCGTGGGACCTCCCAGTGCAGAGGAGACAAATGAAAAACTTTATTGTGTTGGGGGGTAGCTGCTTCCATGACTGGTCAGCAGCTGCACCCAGGCTGGATGTAAGATTTTTGTGCCCAATGATGTTGTAAACATGACCAATGTTGGCTTTGTACTAGCCCAGGGTGACCAGAGCGGCTGCTCCTCTCAAGCTCCTCTCTGCTGCCTGTCAGTGATGGAAGATGCTCTTCTTGAGCACTGGAGCATCAAGGAACACCTGCAGTATTATCTGCCAGGCAGTGCCAGGGCTGTTGGGCCCATCACTTGGGATTGGCATACAGCTAAACCTCATGGCTATTTCCAGCTGGCTGTAGGGTTTTTGCACCTACTGTTGTAATCATGAATAATCATGAATAATCCTTAGTAGCCACAGCCCTTGTTGCAGAGATGGGCGTCCATGGAAACACACACTGTTTATTTTGGGATTAGATAGCCTTGCTGTATTGCTGTGCAGTTTTTTTATTTTAAAAGATGTCATTAGAAGAAAGCAGAAAACTTCTCTTTTTAACATCAAACATACAGAGATTTTATGTGGCTTATGGGGAACAAATCATTCATTGGCAAACAGANTTAACAAGATGAGAACTGGAATGAAGAGAAAAGAAGAACCCTAAAACATAAAACAATGAGCAAGCACAAACCTTAGCCCAGGTCTTGCATGTCAATTTTGATCATCACCGAAACTTCAGTTTCTATGAGTCAAATGGATAAATTGCAAGCCTACGGTGAAACCTAAGATAGTACTGCAATACAAAAAGTAATTAATTAATATTCAGATGATCGTCTAAGTAAATCAAATTATATGCTCTCTCAGAACATTTAGTCATACTGTATGTTTTATGTACTTCAGATAAAGACAATGAATACTACAATCAAAAAATGCATCCTAGTTCATAACAGTTATTTTAGGCTGCACAAAGTGTTACATATTGGTAACTGTTAAGACTACAATTCTCTCTTTGTATGGAAGCTCACTGATTAAAAAAAATTGTGAAGCCATATTGGCTCCAGAACAGTATCACTGCGATCTTGCTGTTTCAAAACAGAGTGTGCATTCTACAAATGCATGAGTGAGCTCTGCTGCTGGTCACTTCTCACCATTGTCATTAAAGCTGGTATCTATCTCCTGTCCTGTGGCAGTCCTGTTCACCTCCATCAGTATTTCATCTCCTTCTCTTTCTCAGTGCATGAGTTTCCGTTTCTCTGTCCTATAAGAATATCGGAGTTCTGCATGAACCCTGAAAGTTCTTTCATTACTGTATTGCCAATGCTCCATTAACCATATATCTATTTGGATCTCAGGACAGCTTTGTGGAAATAAAGTAATCTGCACTCCTTGCTTATGACACCAGTCAGACTTTGTGATCTCCCTTTATTGATGCTTTGCTAAGGTACCCCTCAGACAAACTATATAATTACAGCAGATGTTCCCTCTACCACTGCTGAGACTTATTTCCTGATGCCTCTCTCACCATTCAAGTATCTGTTCTAATGACAGCAACAGACCTTCAGCCAAGGGCTGCTATTGTGGCAAAAAGTACTTGGGGTGGCTTCCAAGCAGGGGGTGATATTGCCTATAAATGAAACAGAAAACCCACATCCACCTGTTCTGCTTAGGGATCTTGTGGTGTCCAGTCATCAGGATGGGATATTTCACACACAAAACCAGAACACCAATTGTGTGATTCCTTACAGAAAATAAGCCTCTGCTCACTCATATTTTAGCCCCATCAAGCAGCTGCCAGTGCAGCAAAAATAACGCAACACTCCAGCAGAGCACGAACAGTCAACATTACCACATCACACAGGACTTGAAGCACCATCAGATTAAGTGCAACTAAAAATGCTGCAGTAACACCTTTGCTGAAAGGGTACCTTCAGCCATAATTAAACACTGAAACAGAATGCTGCTATTTAACTATTGTTTAAAATATCACACATATAAAATATCCACTTTCGAAAGGTCTCCTCAGGGCACAATAAGAGAAGATCAAATGACTCACAGTGTGGTTGCAGTTTGGATGGGCAAAATAAGAAACATGACTGTCTGCACTCGGATATTTATTTGTTATCATCAGTCTCATCACATAGTCCATACCTCCCTTTTTCAATAAGTAAGGATACTGTTTAATTGAGTGCATCCTATGAAGAAAATTCCTGCTTTATTTGAAGAACAATCTGAGTAGGCATAGCTGGGTCCATGTTAACAGTAAAGAATTCTCAGAAGTCATACCAAAGTAAAACTTCTTAGTTTAAAACCTTGTAAATACCATGACCTGTTACATTTATGACATCTCTTCAATTTAAGCAGTTAAGATTTAATGTCATAAAATAAAAACTTCACATCAGAACTTGTCTATAACCAAGCCCTGACAAAGACTTGGTTATTTACCAATTTCAGATCAAAACACTACTCGAACTCCACTTATGAAAATTCATCTACGAAATTCTCATGTTCAGCAACAATCTGAAATCCTTCAAAGGACATTTCTTTTATTCAGATATATTTACCTAAATATTCCACTAAGCAAGTAATCATGATTAACCTGCAATGGCTTACTGGGACAGCAGTTTGATTCCAGCTCTTAAAGTCTTAAGTTATAATTACTGCCATATTACTGCCATAAAGGCAACACAAACTGGGACTGCGACCTTCCCAAACCTAAAATAACTTGTGTACGGTTACCAGTTGAAGCTGCTGTTTAATTTTCTAATCCTGCTGAAAATCACAGAACTACAGATCAATTTGGATTTACCTGTAGTTGAACACTCCATGCTGTAAATCTGAGCCTTTTTTTTTTTTGCTCCTCCCTCCCCCGAGTCCTTTTATACTTTTACAGAGATGACATGTTAACACATAGTTAATACAGAGAGGTCAAAAGTTATTTTGGAGAAAGTTTTCAAATAACTTGGTCCTTAAAGCAATAATGTAGACTGAGAGGTTAAGCTCCCCAAAACCAAAAGTAAGTTTTTCGAAATGTTTTAACTTTCTCTCTGCTGTAACCTTTCCATTGAAAATAAGAGATATCAGCACAGCACTGGCATCCTACAGTAATGGATCTGAACCGTGCCTCCTTAGCAAGCTACAAATGTCACCCAGAAATTTCAGGTGATTCCATTCTTGACAACAATGGTGAGATACTCATTGCATCTGCTCTTGCATTTCTGCTGATATCTGAGTAACTGTACAAGTATGTGAGCAACGCTGCGTGCAATTTCCGCACTTGAAGTTCTGCTAACCCTGATCAGCATTTGTTGTGCATCCCTAATGACATATTTTTAGGACTGTTGAGAGCCTTAACACAATCCTGTTCTCCTCCGCTAGCCATAACATGGTATCACAAATAGCTTGGCAGTTGGCAGTGCTTTCTATGCCTCATAAATACTTGCTTCTGATTTCAAAACAGGCTCTTCTGTTCTGTCCAAACAGGCAAAAGATATTATGGATGTAATGCTATCTTTCTGGGCAAATATCCTAGACATAATTTAACCTTTCTTCTTTTTTTTATAATAATCTGAACAAGAACTGCTGCCTGAAGACTCAATAAAAAATTGTACCAAACATTTGAGTGTTACTTCTTTAATCTTGGCTTATTCTGTATTCTTTAGGTAAATTCCACACCAGGGCTAAGCATATTATTTGTTCTCGTCACCTTTTAGGGTCCAAGAGTTATCTGCAGCTTGAGATTCAATTTCAGTTAAAATTTCCTCTAAAATCACTGTGCATCTGTAATTTGCCTTAGGTTTGAAATATGGTCTGAGATCCCCCTCAGATGCAAAAAGACTGACAGGAAAATACTGGGAAACTACCCAAGCACAAACCACTACTGGAAAGCAATCAATCTTCTTTTTCTTGACCCATTTCTTTCAGTCCTCTGTTACACACAATCTTTTGTCTTCTCCACTGCCCTGAGCAGAACAAAGCCAGTGCACAGTTCAGCAGCCTTCCCCAGAAGAGGGCCTGGGGAAAGCTGCTGCTATAATCAGCTCATTGTTTGGAGAAACCTGTCTTGTAGCCATCATTAAAACATACCATCTTAACAAGGCCAAAAAGCATCAGCCTGAAAAATTCACTGAAATACATCTACCAGTAAAGTGACAAGGTATCCCAAGATGTGTATTGTTGATTGTATTCCAGTATTCTCCAGGTATGGAAATAAAACCCAGATATGTCTCTTTTATTTAGTAAAGCATGGGAACAGACCATTTTTTTTTTAACCTCATGGCTATAAATTATGCAAAAGAGATTTTGCTCGGCCCAGAAAAATGCTCCAAACTAGCCATGCTCTCTCCAGCACTTACAAAAATGTGAAATGAGAAGACATTCAAGGGGCCAAGGGTGTGGGGGATTTACAAAAATACAAATATTTGCAACTTCACTTTCCCATGTCTTTTCCAGTTCTGAGATTAACAATACATTGTGTAAAATTTACTACTAGAGAAAAGAACAAGGAACTGTATTTTCCAGAAGGCCACAGGCTAAAGAGCTATCTGTGCCAACTCCCATATAGACCAGGAGGGACTGAGGGAAATGGGCTATTTCACAGATCAAGCACCTACCAAGACACCGTTTGCCACAACTGATGTGAAGTAACCAGCTGGTTAGTGCTCCCAGAACACAGGCCAAGAAGTACCACCACCCATGAGATGCCTATACCAAGGGCCAGCAGTTACCTCTTGAGCCAAAAGCTGCCCACCAAATCACATTGTCAGGATGACATGGGGGATCCTGGTTCCCTCTCAGAGGCAGCATTAAATATTCCAGGGACAAGTTCTTCATTCCCCAGAGCCAACAAGTCCATTTTTATATATTACAAGTTACTAAAACATTCCAACAGATCTTCATTTGTAAAATACTTTCTCCTATGCACCTCCACTGACCAAATTTTGCCAGCAAATGAAAAAATAGCTCAAATAGGTATGCATATTGTAACCATATACTTATCAAACTCTTACTTTTTTCTATTACCTATTAAAAGCAGAACTTAAAGTTGACCTGCAATTTCCATGATTTACCAAAGCCTGGTAGTATAATAAAATCCAGCTGCAGGTTTCAGGACAACTTTAAAAAACAGCAAAGCGACTTAACAGCTACGGTCAAATTTTTAAAAAGTGATCTAGGATATGGATCATAAATGCTTAAATGGCACCTTCAAAGAATATTTTTTTTTTGTTTTCCAAGCTAGAGGCAAAGCACACAGACAGGAACTCAGCAGAAGCCAAGTCAGATCCTGGGGCTAACACCTCTTTCCAGGTGGTACGCATCCCAGCTCCCAGAGTAGCACTGTGCCATGCAACATCTACACATGGACTGCTGCCTGTGCCCCGCCTGTTTATCTCAATGTTGTGTACATCTACAATGAGAAATGGAGAAAGGCATGTACACTCAACATCTCCACTTCTCCAAGGAGATACTGCTGGGTCTGAGCCCAGCCCCTGGTACAAGCCGCCACACTCCCTCCTACTGGACATGGGACCTCCAATACATTTTTATTGTACTCCAGAGCTGTTATTAAGACCAGTAACATGAGCGTACACTTCCCAAACTCAAGCTCTTGTGCATTCCTAGTTTAGAAAGTGCTCCTTCATTGACATTAGACAAGTTTTTCAAGAAGCTTCTGAAATGTATTTGCATTACATATCGTCAGAGATTATATGGCACAGATGGAGATAAAACAATAAAGAAAGTTCTTCACCCAGATCAGTCAGGGAGGCTGTGTGGTCCCCACAGCCCTCCCCACAAGCTACGCTGGTCTACATGGAGACTATAGACACAGGGTGGAGATAGAGAGTCGCTTTGCAGTGGGCGGGAGGATGGAAAAAGAAGGCTGTATCATGCAGAAAACAACTGCATTTCATAGAATTTACCATTACAGAAAAAAGCAGAAATGACACACAAATAGCCTCCCAATATGTAACATACAACATTCTAATTTGGGTTGGAGATGTTAATAATTGTAATTAAAATAATGATAAATAGTTTCACATTAATAATTGGTATTTATAATCCAGTTTCACTAAAAATATGTGAATAAACGGCCTCAAACACTGCAAAATAATAATAATATTCTTGAATAACAAGATTTACAGATGTTCTTTTTCTTGTTTGCCTCTAAAGAATAAAGTCAATATAATTTTTAAGCAAACATCAAAGAAAGTAAGGAACGTGCCTGAAACTCCCGAGTTTCAAAATTCAAGAAAAGCCATCCTTCCAAGATCAAGAAATGAGTAAGAATCCTTACAAAATGGTTGATGCATCCTGAGTCATCGTTTCAACCATCACTTTACATACATACACACACTGTGGGCTGCCTGAGCAGCAGTCCCTCAGTTACAAGGCAGGACTTCTCGTGCATTAGCATGAGGTGGGGAAACGGGCTGCTTCATTCCCACGGCAAACATCACCTTGAGCAGATTATGCGTGTAGTTAATTGCTGTTAGCAAATTACTTTCTAACAATAGTAACACTTGAACAGAGCTCGTGCTCTGAAAAATCAGACAGGACTGCAATACAAGTAAATACAAGAAGCTGAAGACTTTGAGGCTGACAGTAAGAAAAGAAGGTAAACTGCATGCAAACCAGTATTTTGCCAAATAAATGTCAGCAGCAACAACAAAGGAACATGGGACATATCTGTATTATCTGCCTTTGGCTCTCACAAAATACTGTTTTTCAAGACTCCTTAGAATGTCTCAGCCCATTGATTCACAGCTAATATAAAAATAAATAAATAACCAATCATTTTATTTCCATGACAAGTGATTTGAGCACAGACATTCTGCAAAAAGACCATAAAAGGAAGCAAAGAGGTAAAGAACATGTCTGTGTATTTTCTATTCCCATTTCAGCTATTGTTAAACTAATTTTCTGGCACTTGAATCTTCAAGGAAAAACAATACTTACAGAAAAGCGTGAAGAACTGAGCTTATTCAAGGAATGCTGCTCAGTTTGCAAATCAGATTTTTCTTTATACTGCTGGAAGACACACTTATTTGGAAAGGGAACAGAAAGGGCTAAGTTTGTTTATCCCAATTCAGAAAAACACATCTCAATTCTTTACTTTGCAGATGGGGAAATTCTCATTTGCAGAGAAATTAGGCCAAATTAGTCTTATTTTGATATGTTTGCTTTTTTTTTTTTTACAGTATCCAATAATATCTTATAATAACATAAGGTCAGGGAGTTTATTTCCTTATCTCCTTCTCTCCACTGATGCTTTGTGTTAACAGAAAGATTATAATTTAATAATACTTCTCTTTAGTGATGGATGAAACATGGTAAAAATCTTTCTCTTTTTTGTACAGTGTTTCCATATTTGCTTGGAGACAAATCAGATTGTATCCAAAGGACGAAAACATAATGTCGATGTTTCTTTTATATTTCAACGGTTGATTTAACACCTAGGATGAAAGTTAATTCAAAATTTAATCAAGACTAATCTGATTTACAGCAGTAGAGATTCATGCTGGTAATTTGGTAGGCACTTGAAACCCGCCTAGGCCAAGCTTGCCTATTGTACCCTCTAAGTATTAGAATCTATTTCAGCCACCAAAAGGAGATGCAGGGCATGAAGCTCCCTATACGGCACATGTTATATCACATACCCCTGACTTGGTTACTCAGATTAAGATGGAGCATAGCCATGTTGATGTCAGCATCTCTTAGAGACACCTCTGTCCTCAAAATCAGGTGGACACTTGTCATATTTAAGGGTGGCTTCAGTAGTGACACTAAACATGAAAAGAAAAAAACTTATGTGGTCCAGATTCTAAAGATCAGAATCAGTATTTTGAGCTATAATAGGAATGGGCTAATAACCTAAGTAAGTGTTTGGAGCAATAATGGATATTGACTCAAGAGAATCATGGAATACATGAAGACTAATGTGGTCCCATTAGACAGGCTCTTTTCGGAGGTTTCTTGACAGGATAAGAGGCAATGGGCACAAACAAACACAGGTGGCCCAGTCTGAACATCAGGAAATTGTGAGGCTGACTGAGCACTGGCACGGATTGACCAGGGAGGTTGTGGAGTCCCTGTTCTTGGAGATTCTCAAAAGCCATCTGAACATGGTCCTGGGCAACCTCCTCTAGCTGGCCTTCCATGAGCAGGGGTTTGGAATAGATGACTTCCAGAGGTCCCTTCCCATGTCAAGCCTTCTATGATTTTCTGACTTGTTCTTCCCTATGTGAATGCTACATATATCCTTCTGGACATGCTGATGACTATGTTCCTGCAAAAATTAAGACAATGGTAGGTGAAGACCAAGCACCAGAAATGCAGTTACCAAGTACCACCTGATCAAAGACCCAGGCTGCAAATACATGGAAACCAAAACAGAAGCAAATGCTGGTATTTGGATATGAAGCTTCATTTTACAAGCTTGGATGAGGCCCCGGGCTGAAGAGCAAGAGTTAATATAATTCTCTTCCAATGTAAAAATTACGTCAATAGACCACTGTTGTTCTCATGTGAAAGAGGATATAGGCAGACTGTGAACCAGAAAAATGACTCAAAAGTGCATAAAAATTACCATAGGTATCTAGACTAAAGGAACTCCATCTAAGAAATTGCTGACATAAGACAGACAGATAAAACAGTGAGTTGGAGGTGAGATACGGGCAGAGCAATGAGAATCTCTGAAAGTCTGAGTTTCCAAGGTTTACTAAAAAGACCTCACAAAACCCATGTAAAGGTACACTTAACTGCAAAAAACTAGCACACAAACCATCCTCTTGGGCTGTAAGTCAACTGCTTGTTGGGCAATTCTATTTCAACCATCAAGAAATACAAGATGGGAAATACTGAGCCAAGCCTGGCTGAAGCAACTGCACAGACCTGCAGGGCTCTGCAGCTGAACAGCCACGGACCATTAATGAAGTGTGGAAGGATTCAACCCCTAAGGTGACTAAAAGCCTAACATAAAACCAATGTCCTAACAAGACATGACAGCAGTTATCTTAGGAACTTTAAGTATAATGTTATCTCAATTACCAACCCTATTATGCATGCTGTATCAAATAAGCTCTCCTAAAAGCCTGTACACGCAATGCGGCTGTGGATGCAAAGCAGCAAGGCTCCTGCTCAGTACACTGGTCGCAACAGGAGATGGAGCAGGAGAAAGTACTGCCCTCTCCTCTAACATTTGAGAGGATTCAAGAGGAACCCAGAAGCAAAAGTTTCTTTGCAAACCCTCTTGGTAGGAGTTGAATAATTTTTTTTTTTGTGTGTGTGTCTGTGAAGATCAACAACTGGTAAACTGCTGCCAAAAAGAGAATTCCTGGATAGCCTTACTACCGTAATCCACCTTGAGGAGAGGGGGAAAAGGAAAGAAAACGAAAGCAAAAACCTTAGAGAAATAAAGACTGCAATTACCCAAGGGTTATTCTTTTCAAAAAAGATTCAAGAACATATTTAAAATGGCAATAAACACTTCAGTTATATGCTTACTGTATTTCAGATTAGCAGATATGTTAGCAGTCTATCATATAATAGCTTCAGGGGCCAAATAGTTTGTTCAATTCAAGTATCTATTCTGAGACCCACATGAGTATAAAGTAAAACAATCTGAGCAAAGTACTTGTATAAAATACTTATTTTGCCAGCATCCTAAAGAAAATAAGCAGAAAAATCTCAAGTTGCAACCTAAACATGAACATCTATTATTGCTTCCTTGCAGTCTATAAATCTAATCTTACTGCTCATACACCAGAACTAGCCATGTCTTCTGGAATTTCTGAAGTGTCCTCTCTCCTATGAAGTCTTAGTCTGCATTAGCTTCTTCATGTGCATTTGAGGCACAAAACTGGCCTTTCCTTCCTGCAATTATGTCTTGGAAAGACCTGGCAATCACTTTGACTTCTTTTCCTAATGTAATATATTAGAATATATCAAATCAGAGGAGCGGTGTGGCAGCTGTCCTGTGACTGAGTCTGATGATCAGCAAATTCATCACAAAGCCAAAACCAGAGTTCATAATAAGAGCAATTTCAGAGGCAAAAAGGGCTGCCGTACTTTCTGAAAGCTCTTCAGCTCCGCTAATGTCAGATTACTAAAAGAAGAAAATTGGTTTTGATGTTAAACTTCTCCTTGATTTAATTTTGTTTTCTGCCATGTTAGCCTTTTAAAGTAATTTTTAGTTTATATAGATAGGAGTCTCTGGTTGCTGGACTGCCACTCATAGAAAACTGTTCTGAGGAACACAGATAATGGGGAGGTTAAAATGGTTAAATTATTCGCCTAGTAAACCAATGTTCTGTACTCATCTTTATGAATTTATACATCTTATTCCCATGTAAGTGCTAATCCCTAAATTTAAAACATCTGTGCAAATAATACCACAGTCTAATAATTAAAAAAACACAGACTACTTACCATCATTCTTAGATAAATAAAATAATAACGAAAACATAGCCTATAAATGATGAAACTGCATCAACATGACCACTTACTGCATCCTTAGCTGTATCCTAACACTACAATTAGCCAATAATACAATTCTTTTCCCTTATTTCCAGGCAATGTTTTCCTGTGGTCAACAAAAACTACAGAAGGAAGGACTAGAAAGCTATCCCACAAAAAGCAGCATGAGTGCTTATTAACCTCAAAAGACTGACTCAGAGGAAACTAAATTCCAAAACTTGACACATCCTACTTCTTGCATCCCAACCAGCTCTGTGGTTTCCACCACGATTTCTCCATTCTCCAGCAAAAACATCAAGCTATTTGGAACCAGATGTAGTTCAGACAGTAAAGGAGATCCTAAAACACAGCTTTTCTCAGCCATGGACAGACATCATTGTCCAAGACTGGGCTTACAGAGAGAAGCATGCTTAAATACAGTTGCTATTCTACTGGAGATGCAATGGTTTTGAAGTTTTCCAACTCATCATAAGAAAATCACTGCAGAGCAAGAACACTGTCATACACAATGGTGACACAGCTGCTCACAAAACATCCACAGCCGTGTCTTGAAGCATGTACGCTTGCACTAAGTCAGCAGGATGCAAGGAGGACATCCATTTTTCCAAACACAGGACTGTATCTTCCAAGAAGTTGAATAATAAAGAGCAAGTTGGGTTTTTTCCTTTAACACTATAGTTCAAACTCCTTAGCTGGCAGTACATTTTTGAGGCTTCCTGCAAACTACATCTAAAGCATTGCACACAGTATATTTTCTCTTAAAAAGACAGAATAAGTCACATCAAAAGAAGACTTATCAGAAAGCAATTAGTGAATTGTCTTTTAGTAAATACCAGCATGAGGAAAGTTATCAGACAGGAAGGCACAAAACCCCCCTTTGAACACTAGTACTTCTAAACTGCTGAATAATAGAACCCACATTAGATTTCTATATGCTGAAAAAAATTGTTTAATATTCTACCATCTGTTCAGCAGCTGCTTACCAAAATGTCTCAGAACCTTCCAACAATTAAAATAATTTCATATTTCCACGGAATAACTGGAGAATATATACTAAAATAAACATATTCAGCTTCCATTATCTCTACAGAAGGAGCAGGAAATACTGAAGAATGAAGACATGGATGTGTTTTTCTCTTGGTCATGTGCAGACATATGGATTTCACAATTTTTCTAGAATGGCTCTTCAACTCTTGCTTGAAAAATATGTGCTATGCTGTAAAAGTTAACAAATGATGGCCACTCTTGATGGTCAAATAATGAAAAAAATCAAAGAATTTATTGAGATGGTTCATCATAGCAGATGTCCAGCTACATCATGAAGGGAAGATCATCCTTATCCATTTTATAACTCAGTCAAACCCAAATCCATCACTGCATTCTTGGGATTAAAAGTTCAGCATTTGGAAAGTTTCTAGCGTGGTCATAAATTTCATGTTCATACATGACCGCCTTCTCTACAGTAAACTTGTACCACAACCTCTCATGGCATTTAAGCCATGCTTTTAACAACAGACACAAGCTGTATATTATTATTTGTGGTAACAATCTGTTTGCAGTCATAACCTCTTACTCTGATTTATCAGTGGACTTGTGTCACACAATGTGTATTACCATCAGTCGGTTTGTTTTGTTTATTTTTTTAGTCTTCTCTTTGTTAACTTGTTTGCTCCAATTTTCTAAAGTTTGCTATTAAAAAAAACAACCCTCAAACATTCAAAATTGTAAAATAATTAAACCAATATGTAGAAACAAAACTACACTATTGTGAAATTTCAAATAATTATTTACACTCCTTGTCTCATTTTTATGCTCTCAGGTCCCTGGATATACTAGAAAATAGTCTGGAACAGGTGTTGCATTTTTACCGGCACACAGTAATACTAACTTTTTTTTAATGAACATGATATTTTAGATAAGATTAAAAAAATTAGGGAAGGGAAAGAGGACTAATTCAGCACCAGTTTAAAACAAAAAAAAAAAAAACCAAGCCAGGAATCCAATCAATCCCTTTTCATCCTTCTAATGCATTGGCAATTCACTGAGGCAAAGAGTGTTCACTGTCCTCTTTTCTGCTTCCCCAATGAGGTCTGGCAGAATGAGACCACTGCTTTTCCATGGTCAGCAAGACTTGATTTTTCTGACAGCAAAATCCATGTTGACTGAAGTAAAGATTTCTAAAGGAAAGCCAGCCTAGTGGTTAAAGCTGCTGCCTTTAAAATAATGAGAAATCCTTAACTGTTCTAAATCAGTACCCAGTCAGAAGTCACAGTGTCCATCGATGTTTCACCCAAAGACTTGACAGCACAATATACTTCAATGCAAGTAAGTTCCTGTCAGGGATGGGTGGGGGAGGACAGGGAGCAGGTTTGAAAACAGGAGATGAGGATGCAGATGCAACAGGCATCGAAGCTCGTTTCTGATACCACAATGTTTTGACCTAGAGAGGAGCAAAAGAAGCCATAAAGAAGGCATTTAGCCTAATGGCAACCACCTAGTCTGCTCCTTCTTTGAGCATAAACAACAAGCCCTTTTACCACTGTGCTAAAACCAAGAAAAGCATTTTTTTTAGTGATAAGTTCTTATTTCTGAGTTTAATCACATTTTACATATTCCCAATATCCTTTTTCATTTCCCAGTAAGTCCTTCCCTCAGCTTTTCTAACAGCATTGCTTTTGGAAGCAGCACAAGGTAACCTGGATGCTGTCCTGTTTGGCCCGCTGTGCTCTTGTAGTAATTTTCAGAAAATCACCATGTCAGCAAAATTCCAGAACTCAGGTTCCTCTACAAATCATAGGTAGCAAACAATTTTGCAAGTTGGCAAAGCACTAGAAGGACATGCACTGTAGTCAGGAGTTCAGCAGTTACAAATCACACAAAAAATCCTAGGGACTGCGAGAGCTGCATTTCCAAGGGCACCAGTATTACAACCACAATCACCAGGGAGCCGGCAGAATTCAGCTCTGGTTTCTAAATGAGGGCCAATGGGATTTTTCCATCACTCACTATTATGAAGTTAGTAAACAAACATTTTTAATTGATCTGTCTGCTTATTTCCATCCTTCAAATAACCTTTTCCGACCTAGCCCTCTAGGCTATATATTGCAAACTTTGTGCCTCTGCAGAGCTCCACATTAAAACCCTCCCAGTTTCTTCTGCAAATTAAACAAAATCCATCCACATGGAGAACAGGTGATATAGCAGCAAAACACATGGAATATTTTAGTCAACAACCTTTCACAAGACACACTTTTTTCTCTCTCAGAATGCATTCTTTAAATCTGAAATACTACACCTCTTCTTTAAGTCCTGGGAGGCATTAAGCTTCCCTTTGCCATCACAGTTCATTTATCTTGCAAGAAGTTTCTAAGTGCTTTCTACAGAGCAGAATAAAATTGTGGAGAGAGAAAAAAATGCCATGGTGGTTGATGTCAGCCTCTGGACCCATCTCTGCACATATACTGCTTCGTGGAGAAGCCTGCACTCAAGACCAGTAACTATGCATTTCAGCGCAGAGCGCTTTGATCACTGCTTTCATAGTGAAAGTCACGCAGGTGTAAACAAAGGCACCAGAAAATTATATCCCCATTTTGCTCATGATTTAACAAGTCTTATTCCAAGAATGCCTTTATTTCTCCTTTACCCTCACCCCAGCATACAGAAAGCACCTAGATACAAAAAAACCTCTAAGCTGGCATTACATAGGATACGATCAGCACCTCTGGACTGTTGCAGCTAATTTTTTTATCTTCTTATATTCACCCTAGCCTTGGTTTTGAAAATAAAAAATCCTTGTGTTGAGTACCTCCTCCTGATCCCCTTTCCTACATGGAAAGCCTAAAAAAAGTTTTTTAAAAAAATGGATGTGTTGATATGTCAACTCCCAACTTAGTCATGGCTGAGAGACATCTAAGGGGCATTTAGGTACCTAAGAGAGAAAAGAATCAGTATTGTTCTTTTCACTGAGGCAGAATGGTCACCCGATCTAGGGCTTTCTATGGCCTTACAAGCAAAATGTTAAAACCAAATACTATCTGTGGTCGTTAAAAAATCTCACTCTTCAGAAACTTTCCAAACCCTGGCAAACAAAAGATTATAAAACCTTGTAACAAGTGTACCACAATGAAGAAAGTCCATGCAACTCTAAGGCTTGTATAACTTTAACATATCTTAAATGCAACAGATAACCACTGACATTTAAAATTACTGGAGAGCA
>WAAB01000080.1:1939-13564 GCA_013389865.1 Piaya cayana
CATTATTTGGGGTGTACTAGTGGTACTGAATAAAGATCTAACTTGGATGTTCAAACAAAGTTGCCTAATCTGGAAAAAAGTCAACACATTGACATGAAGTAGGTAGAAGTAGCAAAGGACCCATGACCATGTGGATCAACAGCTGGAAACCAGGACATCTCAAATGCAACTGACCATACACACAAGGACAAGTCCAGTTCACATGGAGACACTGACCTGTGTGGTTTTCATAGAGTAAGAGTGAAGATTCAGGTGTCTAAGTAGACATCTAGTACAATTTAGTAAGCTCTGACATGTCAACATGACCTCCAGCTACTGCTCCAGAGGGTTGGGCTCCCTGTAAGTCTTGAGCTGTATCTGCCCTATCAAATTCTTATGCTTTTTGGCACCTCCAGTGACCTTTGACCACGGGTAGGCAGCTGATTCATGCCCATTTTAGACTTCTAACAGAAAGCAGGTAATTCCCATTGTCAGTTTCTTGTTCAAGTCACCCAAGAAGGCATCAAAAGAAGCAAGGAACTGAATTTTGGCTCCTTAGTTTTAGAGTCTTTACTCAAACTACTGATCTACCCTGTCTCTAGCTGTGCTGGGTCACATCTAAACACGTATGCAGGGCCAGCCCACTCTCCTCAAAGCCCGGGGCTTTTACATCCCATGCAGGGCGCTTTGAACTAATTCCAATCTTTTCAGAAAGAGACAGTGTTTCCTGTTTCTACAACCCAGCCGACTCCTTAATCCTTTTATCCAGCTACCTTTGTGCCAATTTGTCCTTGTGTTCCCGTTTGACCTCCTCTTGATTCTTTCATCCACAAGCTCTGTTCCCATTCCCTGCGCGAGGCATGCACTTAAAACTGGTTCTCTGCGAAAAGGAGTTATGCGCTTTACAGGGAAAGAGACTCTTGAGCGAGTATGACTATAAAAACATTCGCACACACACGTCCCGGGTCAGCCTCTGCCTCACCTCTTCCATTCCCCAACCAACTGTGACACCGAACAAGTCACTTAACCTCTCAATGTCTCAGTTAACCCAGCCATAAAATGGGGATAAAAATACTTCACCTACCTCAGACAGGACATGTGGTTTAATTCCTTCATGTTTTCAAAGTGCTTCGAGTTCCTGAGGTGGACAAGAATTGGCTTAACTTTTCTCAGGTGACTATGGTTTGTAGTGCTTAATTTGACATACATTAAAACGGCCTTGCTTGGGCTTGCTTAATTGCTTCAACTCTGAGGCTTGCCAGGGGACCTTAAGCAAATTGGTTTTGCTTTTTCTTGAAAGGAAAAAGGATTTTTGCCACAGAGGGTATGGATCTCTAAAAATACCGTGTATTAGGCATTTCTTCAGTTCAGGACAACTGGAGCGCTCTCTGAGTATGCGTTTAGAATACCAGTCTCAGAGAAGAACAGTTTGCTTGAACAAGAACAAAATCCTTTTTCATTAATTTGCAAAGAAATTATTTATATTTTTTTTATGAAGAAAACCTCTTCTTGTTCAAGTGACTGTAAATGTCATTGTTTCTATTTCAGAAAGAAATAGTTAAGAGTTAAGTGAAGAGGGTTCTGATTGCTGAGATTTTGCCCTGCTTTGCTGTCATCCAACCACAGGCAGATGCTGTAGCGTAGCAGGAATAACAAGATCCAGTGACATAGGTCTAAAGCTCAGCATACTGATTTTCAACTAAAAATTTGATATTTAGTATCCAGGGTATCAAACACCAAAACAGTTCCGCAAAGGGACAGTGGGGTTTGCATCACCTGGTGCTTTGAAATCAGGGTCAAAACCCTTCCGAAAATGATGACCCAGCCAAAGGCAGAAGGTTTTAGAGACATTGCACAGATATTGAGGGAAATTCTCTGGTCTGAACTCTCTTATTGCCTCATTAGCATGTGTAATGTTCGCTGCCCTGTGAAAACTCTCTTCAAACTTCCCACCTCCTTTCCAAACTGAAAGGTTAGTGATTGCATGAGTAAACGTAGCATTTTTATTATCCCTGTTAAGGTACTGAGCACCCAAAGTAGATTAAGACTGCATCTGAGAGGTACCAGGTAAAAGGGTAAAACCCTCACCTCCTGCACACAACGGGCGGTGATTCTCCATCATTTACTGAAAAATAAGACAGCAGCTGGCTGACATCCTTGTTTGTCATCTGTCCTTCCTATTTTCCCTCAGCAGCTGCATGGGGGTTATGCAGGTACATCTCTTATAATTCCTTTTCACTGTTCTTTAACGTATGTGCGTGCTTCGCAACTTCTCTCACCTCTTCTCGTCATCTCCCTCCCAGCCCCGCTACTTCCACCGTTCACTTTCATGTTACTGTTCCCTAACAGCAAATTAGTCACCCAGTGCCAAAGGCAACATACATCACTTCATGACGGCTCCACCAGTGACCTTTAGAAACAAAACAGCCAAGTGCAAACAAGAAGAGATAAGGGCTCGTTTTGAACGCAGAATTTTTATTTGCTTCAGGTGTGATTTGTAAAGCTGTCACTGAGTTCTGTGGGCAGCTGGGGATGCAGTAGGAAAAGCTGTTTCTGTATCCCAATCAAACAGTGCTGGGGAGCAATTTAACTCTTCAGCTGCACCAAGAGGTATGTACGTGGCACTCCTTTGGGTTTCTGCCATGAAGGGGCACAAGATAAGGCTTGGAACCCAGGCTGGGATGAAGAGATTGAGAGTAGCCCTGCAGAGAAGGACCTGGGGGTCCTGGTGGATGAGTAGCTACACATGAGTTGGAAACACGTGCTTGCAGCCCAGAAAGACAAGTGTGTCCTGTCTTGCATCAAAAGCATTGGACCAGCAGGTTGAGAGAGCTGGTTTNGTCAAACAGTGCTGGGGAGTGATTTAACTCTTCGGCTGCACCAAGAGGTGTGTACGTGGCACTTCTTCGGGCCTCTGCCACGAAGGGCCACAAGAGAAGGCTTGGAATCCAGGCTGGGGTGAAGAGATTGAGAGTAGTCCTGCAGAGAAGGACCTGGGGGTCCTGGTGGATAAGGAGCTGCACATGAGTTGGAAACACATGCTTGCAGCCCAGAAAGACAAGTGTGTCCTGTCTTGCATCAAAAGCATTGGACCAGCAGGTTGAGAGAGCTGGTTTTGCCCCTCTTCTCTCATGACACCAGAACTAGAGTACTGCCTCCCGCTCTGGAGCCCTCAGCACAAGAAAGATGTGGACCTGTTAGAGTAGGTCCAGAGGAGGCCACTAAAAGGCTGAGATACTTGGATGCTCTGTCCAACCTCCGTTTTCAACTGCCTTTTCCCATGTCAGGAGTTGCCTGAGCTGCTGAGAAACTTTAAACCACACCTGCTAAACCAGACAGACACATCCAGCTGCTCTGCAGAGCACTTCACACACAGGATCCATCAGGTGCCAAGCAGCCCCTTCCATCCCAGAGCCCCAAACCTCACACCAGCAACAGAGCGTACGGCTTCCCCCTTCCCCCCAGTAATTGGCATGGAGTATTTCCATCAGTTCCTCTTAGCTTCTTTTAACCTAGCAATTTCACAAAAATGTGCAGTTCTCCTGGTCTCAACAGTCTCTGTGAGTGATGCAGAAGCCGTGTGACACTATCCCAGAGCGCGGGCTTATTATTTCTCATTCCCCCACCCCGTTCTTACCATTCATTTGAGGACTGAGGAGTGGCTGGAGGTAGGAAGTGGCATTTAGGTTGTTTTTACAGGCATTATTACACTGTCAAGGCAAGGTGTAAGGCAAGGTTGTTGAAGAAAGGGATTTGACAAGTTCATTTATTTTAAGAGGCAACACAATTCAGTCCATTTAAAAACAAGTCAGGTTTGTAAATGTTTCTGTGAACCGACCTTGCAAATACTGGTGTCCACACACTCTCTAAAGTATAATTAATGCAGGAGTTGATTGACTGAAGAAAAATAGAATGTCAGCAATGAAGGCAGTTATAGAAAACAGCAGCTCCTTTGCATTACTGTTCTGGTTTGTGTTCAAGCTTAGAAACTTTCTCAAGAAGTGGAGATCCTGTGGCTTAAACCACTCTGAAGTCAACAGTAAAACTCCTCATTGGCTTTAGCACAATCAAGCTAATAAAGTCAATGCCAGTGAAGGCTCTGAAGACAGTTTTGCAAAGGTTTCCCTTGGGTGGCTCTCCTATACCTTCTACCTCTATATCACAGTGATAGTCCATAAATCGGAGCAGTCCTGAAATGGCCTGAACTGGGATTATCTCAATCTGATATTTGCATGAGAGTCATCCTGTGTAAGCCTCACCCACATCAGCTCTCTGGCTTAAGCTCCTCCACTAAAGCTCACATTGCATGTCTTTGCACCATGCTTCATCTCCTCTCAGTCTTCAGGTTGTTCACAAAAAATGGTTATAGACCACAATTACTCTCACAGAGAAATGGTCTTCATCATGGGTGGCTTTACTTATCTCCGCAGCCTCAGACCACGACCATTCCTTTAGCACATAACCTCTTGTGCCAGCCTCTCACCCAACATTTGACTGATTTTGTGCTCCCTTAACTCAGAGAATGTAGTAGCTGCGTCTACAAAGAACAAGTCTTTCTTTTAGAGATCTGGCAGGCACACAACTGACCCCAGCTGCAGCCTGTAGCTGGCTTGACTCAAAACTTCCATTAAAAAACCAATGAGAAGCTTTCTCCAAATTCATTAACAGAAAAGTACCCCGAATGTTTTTATTGCCAGTGGATTTATTCCCTTCCAGATAAGGGTGGAAGGAACTTGTGCCTCTGGAACCTGACTGGGATTTGAGACTCAATGTTAGAAACACAGCTAGGCAGCCCCATGCATCGTCTCCCTGAGCACTATCTTTTGTTTTCAGACCACATAGTTTTCCACAAATTGATGAAGGCACATTAAAGAAAAAGCAGGTAATTATGCATTTGGAGAGAGGAGAGGACTACAGCAGCTACCAATGGTCTTGTGTATTGAACTGTATTGCAAATGCTTCTCAAAACACTGGAAAGGAAATTGTTACAATTACCCTTAATTTATAGACGGTTAAATGGAGGCCCAGGGATGCAAAATGTGCCACTAAAGATAGTTCAGCAGGTTCAAGGCAGAGGCAAACGTCTCCTGAGAGCTATCTCATAGTCACAAGACCTCACGTTAGTTGTTTTGCAGGATTTGTAGAAGTTACCTATTTTGAACCTTGAAAATAAATACCCTTATAAATCCTGTTGTGACCTCAGAAGACTTTTTTTCCCCACCATGTCTTTCCTATTTGCTACCACAATGTCCTGTAGATCTTAGTAAGGAGAGGACTTAGAGAAGTTCCTGGACCATCCTTATCAAAAATTGCTTTGGAAAGGGCTTCAGGGATGTGCTGGTCTGCAAGACACAGTGAAAGCCATGTGATGTTGCTGGCAGATTTCAGAAGCAGATGCACACATGCTGACAGGAATTTCTGGTTTCCACTTCAATTAAGGGGCAGAGGGAAAAAAAAATAACCAGAAAGGGCTGTTAAACCAAATTGCTAACAACCCTCAGCCCATCAGGGTTACTGACAGCTTCTGCAAACTGTTTACAAAAAGGATTTCTGGGAGAAAAATAAAGCTTTAGGGACAGGCCTGGCAAAATCTCAGTCCCCTCTGAGAGGTGCTAAATGTCCTCAGATCCCCATGGAGACACTTGCTAATGTTGTGAGGTTACGACAGAAAAAGTCTGGGCAACTTGCCTAACTGGGGCTAAAAATAAGACTTTTGACAACGTGGGTGGTTCTGACCAGAATTGTTGACCCCCGAGATCCAGCTCCAAAGCCAGGATGGCTGGTTGCAGTCCCCATGAATGCAGTCCTGAAGAATACTTGAGTTTTAGCTCCTACAGCCAATGGCGCTGCTGGTTTGTAGGTGTCTAAATCCACCTCTGAGACACCGTTAGTACCCTCAGAGATCCTTCTCAGCTTCTCATTTACTAGGCTTTTACGTTTCTTTCCACTGCAGTGATGTCCAAAAAGTGAGAGCTGCTCAGAGGACAGGTTAGAACTGAAATATTACAGCACCCAGAATAGTCAAAGGTATCTTTCTCAGTCAGAAGGTCCAAGCCTTTCAACACGAAACACCGTGCATGAAACAAAACCTGGCCAGCTGCTAGAAGGAGGTATCACTGGTGTAAACACCAAATCTCAAAAGAAAAACAGTGGTGGGGTCATAAATTCATCTGTCCAGGGAGGATGCAAACCAGTGGTCTCAATGTCCTCAGAGTGCATAATTCATACAATAAGCAGAAATTAGAAGATATCTCCAATGATCCCATAATTCCTGAAATAATGGTTTTAAACTTCTACTCCAAGAGGTATTTGTTTACATCATGGAACAGTATGTAGCTTATAGGTGTTGCAGTGTCAATGAATATTTGACCCTAGAGGATACAGACTGGAGCAAGAAGTGCTGAAAAAAACATGGGATGTAAATGAACTCTCTTTCTCTTTAGCACATGTGCTCCAGGGCAACAGTTCTGCCACTTGAGAGAGAGTTAAATTAGTGAGGCAGATGCTTCCTGGTGATTCTTTCACTGTGATAACGGAGAAGATCCCAGAACACACACAGCATGCCCATAAATTTGAGGTCTCTTAACAAACACGTTTTGCTCCCTAGAGCCCAGTTTTTAAGATGTCTTCTTCATATGAAAGGCTTATGAGAGATGTAAAGACCCATTCATCAGGAAATCTATGTTGAAATTAGGACAGCACGTAACAACTGGCTGCACTGAAAACACCATGTGCACAGACATGGACAAGCAAAAATGCCCTCTGCAATTCTGATAGCTCTGAGAGGCATCAGATAAAGAGAAAAGCCCTACTCCACCTTGTTCTCCTTGAGGATACAGGCCTCAAGAAGACAAAACCTTTGCCAGCCATCCTTTACTTCCTTATTCCTAATTTCTGGCTGCTGACACTGCAAATTTTCTGTCCTGGGAAGACACAAAGACAAGTCAGACCACCAATTTTCTCTTTCCAATAGTCAAGCTTGTGATTTAAATAGCTCATATTACATGAGTGAGACCAGAAAACTTCTTGAACAAAGCATAATAGCTGGACTTATCTGGCTGATGTTATACATTCACGTAGACATGACCTTAGGAATCTTGGAATCACAAGTGTGACACTTGCACAGCAACAAGATTCTTGGTTTCTTTCCAAAACTAAGGTTTTCCCTATGTATTTAGTTGATAGCAGCATCTCCAATGTTCTCCAGAGAAGGGTTTAAACACCAGCTCCACTAGCAAAGACTTACAGTTCACTGAATATCACCAGCACACTATTCCTTTTTCCTTCAGAAGTGGTAACCACCAGCATCGGATATAGACTAAAAACAGTCCAGCAATTCAAAGGGAGGCTAAAACTGAATGTCTTGGAAATTACAGAGGTCTTCAAGATGACAAACAGCCCAAGCAGAAGTGAGCTGCTGCCTTGTGCTAGATTGCGTGTACATGGTTGCCCTCTTCTGGGATATCTCAGAACAGCTCACCCTGCTTAATGCCTGAGAGCATCAACAAATTCCTCTTCATCTACTGAGCCAAACCTGCTCTGCTCTCACAGGCAAGTCCCCTTTGCCATGAGCTAAATTATCATTCCAGCATTCACGCACATTTACTGCTCATAACCTTTCAGGTAACAACTTGTTGCATCATTATCATCCCAGTCCTTGAGGTTTAATTTTATTTAGGACATTCTATATATCAGCTTGGCTGACAAGCATTACCAAGAGGGCAAAAGAAAAGCCCACAGGATCATCTGGATGCTACTTCTTCACTTATTCCCTAGGACAACTATCTGAAAGGAGGTTGGAGAGAGGTGGGTGCTGGCCTCTTCGCCCAAGTGACAGGGGACAGGCAAAGGGGGAAATGGCCTCAAACTGCACCAGGTGAGGTTCAGATTGGACATTAGGAAAAAAAATTCACCAAAAGAGTCATCGGGCGCTGGAAGAGTCTGCCCAGGGAGGTGGTTGAGTCACCATCCCTAGAGATATTTAAAAGACGGGTAGATGAGGTACTTGAAGATATGGTGTAATGGTAGGTAAGTATGGTTGGACTAGATAATCTCTGAGGTTTTTTCCAACCTGGTGATTCTATGATTCTATGACAAGAGTGTCTCCCTGCTCTCCTTCCAAGGCACATGTTTCCATTTTTCTGATGTAAAGGTCTTACACTTGAGCCTGGAGCATTAGGAAGGATGATGTGACTGGTATTGGCCACATTGAGGCTGGGATGTGAAGCATCCTGAGAAACCACCTCACTGAGCAGTGAACATGGCTTCTACTTTCACCTGTAGGAAACAAATACAAAATGAAAATGTCTCCCTTCCCATGGAGACTTGCCACCCACCTTGTGCCTATTGGACTGGAAGTTCTCTAAAACCAGGTTAGTCTTTTTCTATTTTTGTCCCCATAATTAAATCATGGTGGCCTCCTACAGCTGAACACCGTCCTTGGGTTCCATTTCAGCAGCAGTGCTATACAAGCTCTGAGGGCCACCTCAGGGGAATCTTAAGGCTGAGGTCTTTTAATGCTTTGCTTTTTTTAGCCTTGCAACATTACCTTACCTATTTTTTAGGCTGTTTCCATGACAACCATCCTGGTAATAAAAATCAAGTGTTGGCTGCAGGANAATGAGGGAATACAGGCTCTCAAATTACTCCAACCCACTATTATCTCAAGTAAGATGGTTCTTCCAATGCAGAGTTGCCATCACATGTAGAAAAGCCTCGTGCCTTGCAACCAGTTTTAAGAATCCTGCAGGATCTTGGCGGCTGGTAGGAAAAGTTCATTTTTTTGCTGGAGCCTATGGGAGCAGGGTCGTGCATTTGCACAAATTAAAACACATTGCAGTCTTTGGGCCATTATTTTTCCTAGTTTTCTCCTGGGCATCCCAGAAAGAAGGATCAGGCACAAGGGAGGTTGAACACAACAGAGAAGCAGGGAGCAGAAAGGAGTCTGCCCACAGGTAGACACTAGGAAATTTAAGAGGGGTGTATGAGCTTCTGGTTTTGAGAGTTTTACTGTCATCTGCTTGACATCTGAAGGGTTACAAAGCAGATCTTTCCAAAGGCTGATTTCATGTGATCGTGAAACCTCAGACATTATCGTGATTCCATGAAGTAACGTGGTTTGTAAACTGGAAAGCTAGAGAAAAGGGGGTTGCAGATGAGGAGGGTGTCAGGTGGTAAAAATGGTTTTGGTGTGGAAGGTTTGTTTCTGTAACATGATGACCTTCCTACATTATGGTTCCTCCTCGATACTTGCCTTTTGGAGGCAAGATTTTGAGGGGCATGGTTTAGTTTAGTATTTGATAGGAATGGTTGGACTCGATGATCTGGTGGTTCTCTTCCAACCTGGTGATTCTATCATAGAATCATAGAATCACAAAACAGCCAGGAACTGTGATTCTATGATTCTATGATAGAATCACCAGGTTGGAAGAGACCCACTGGATCATCAAGTCCAACCGTTCCTATCAAAGGAACTATGATTCTATGATTTGCAATTCATGGGGCAAGAACCTCAAACTGCTTAGCTGGAAGTCCAAAACAGCAAAGATGTCTCCCAGAACAGGGGGTGATCCCTTGTGTATTGGCCTCCTTTGAGAAAGGCTACAAGTTGTATTTTTAATTCCTGTTTTATAATGAGGTTAACTGCTTTCCATCTTGTCAAATGCTGAGCACAACTCCCCAGCATCTTCCCAGACAACGCTTAGACTCCTTTGCAGTTTAGTTTTCCTTTGATCGTAGGAAGTGTAAAGAGGGCAAGACCACATACACATCTAAACTGAGATTTAATTTTAAATGTGTCCTATGTCTCTAAGTGATGAACTGGAGATGGATTTGTTACTCATGATCACCTACAATATAGACACTTGCTACAAATTGCTTTGTTTTACTGAAATATCACTTTTAATCGTGTTGTTTTCAACACCAACACCTACTTTTGCACACACAAGCTTCCAACTTAATTTCTGACATTTATGAGTTGGGTTGGGTTGGGCTGTAAGGGACCTTTAAAGGTCATCTAGTCCAACCATTTCTGACAAGTATGACACTATGTATTGTTTCTTCTTAAAGAAAACAAAATAAGTTAAAATATGGGAAAATGAGAACTTTAAAATCCTCTGTAGAGTTCAAACCCTCTCTCCAAGGCTGATAAGCTAAATTTCATTTTTGAGTATTTCTGCAGTCCTTATGAAGAAGGCAATACTTAGATCTAGAGGCCTTCATGAAATCTGAGTGTGAATCAATATTCCATCGTTCTTGGCTACTAGGAGGCTTTTCAGAAGCTGGTATGATTTGATATCACTCATATTTGAACAAGACAAAGTGTAGGGTTTCTTATTTGAGGTTCTATCTACCTCCATTTAAATGGAAAGTATTGGAAAGGCATTTTAGCTCAATCTTGAACCAGGCTTTCACCGACAGAACTCAGATAGATACATTTAATTGAAAAAATATACAGCTACATTAGTGAAAAGAAAGAAAGTGAGATCTGTCAGAGAAGTCTCTTGTGCGAAAATAGGAATTACTACATTATATGATGTGCTTCATCAACATGGACCCTTAAGAAACCAAATATGACAAAATAACACATTTTATTGCATGATTAAAGGAAAATATAATATTATAAAGATGCCTTATGCCTGGGTGAGGATGTGGATGCAGACACTGTCAGACATATAATTGCTAACAAGAAGTAGCCAGTGGAGATATGAACATTAACATTGTATGTGACCCCATTTGGCATAAATCTGGCAGCCACAGCATCCATGTAGGTCTTCTCCAGGGTAAGACATAAATGACTAAACCTCAAATTTCTGTGACCTACCTGATGGCCAGTTCTCCCTTCAATCTAGCTTCGAATTTTCACCCGGAGTTTAACACAAAACCTCTACCAACACAGGCCCAAACATTCGCTCTTAAAATCATGAAGTTTTCCCCTGAGGGGAGCAAAGCATGACAAATTAAATGAATTAGGTAACGCTTTACCCCATATAATTTATGATGCCTCAGGGAGTGGAAGCACACATCTCCTCAACTCATACTCAGTCGCTCCTTGTGGACTAGAGCTAATAAACCAGAGGAGCTTGGAGATGAGATGAGATGAGGGTGGAGAGGGGAGGAATCTCCCCTTTTGTTTCTTGATCTTGGAAGGGCTTGCCTAAGAAAACGGTTAATAAACACCCGGGGCAGCACCTAATTAACCAGAATGAGATTTCAGCTCTGCAGGATTAAATGCTGACAAGCACCCAGGGCACTGTGGGTCTGGTTCGCTCGCTGCTAGGAGCAGGGATAACGTGTTACATTGCATATCTCTGTGGGAACATAAATTTGAGGGAGGTTTGAAACAACATGTACCTTGATGCACAGGTTTCTTGATTGACATTTCCCTTGTGTATAGCTGGAATTAAAATTGATTGGGCAGGGTGGCATGTAAAAGTTTTGCTGCTCTAGCTGGATGTAGTTCCACTCAAATTCATTGTGATTTATGTTGACGTGGGGAATGAGTCAAAGAAGCTGCAAAATAAAAGCATTTCAATTAATTCAAAATCTAGAATAGGGAAAAGGTGATTTAAATAGAAATATCAATCAGGTTTAAGTCTTGGTTAGCAAGTGTTTCTTCTGAGACAAGCCAGAACTCTTTTCTGTAAC
>WAAB01000082.1:0-121340 GCA_013389865.1 Piaya cayana
CATACTGAGCACCCTGCCAAGTGCTGTTGAAAACCCCAACTGCCTTAACATGGGCAGCTCCTAAAGTCCTTGCAATTAATGTTTCATGCATGCCAGGAGGTGAGTACCCTATTTAGGGAAATACGACATTAGTCAAAGAATTGTAGGATATCACATTCACTGAGGTGCCGTTACCAAATATGTAAGGCAAACAACATTCTGGATAATTAACAGAGACATGATGAGGTTGCAATCTGAATATGGGGTTTGGCTGTGTATCTCTGGATGTTGCTCTGTCCTTTAAAAATTCCTAATTGTTTGTCCAGATAACCATGGTGGAAAGCCTGACTTTACAAACTTCCCCTGGATTATTCCAAAACAATACATGAGGAAGATGTAGCAGTAGTACAGATCTACCACTTTCTTTACTATAAACCTAAGTAGAGGTTTCTCACTTGCTGCAGACATTAATCAAGCTGAGCAGGTAATGAGGAAGTATATGGGTGTGCGTGTGTGCTCTACAAGTACTGAGGAAGAGTTTAATCAGTTGAAGAAGGGACAAGGACTTGGGTCTTTCCAGGAGCAGTACAGGGTGGTAAAAGTTGGGATGCTATCTGAAAACAATGAGAAAGCTATTCTCAGCAAGACGTACATGAGAGTCCTCAAGTGAAAGAATAATTCAAGGGCACAGTAAAGGAAAGGCAACTGTGTATGGACATGCACACTTGCTTATGCAGTTCAGGAAAGAGGAAAAATTGTTTCCAAGAACTGTTGTTATGCCCTGAAGCGGAGGATGAATTGAACCCATTACAGTTGTTCCTCCTTCTCCCCAGTGGCCACTTAAAATACCTGCTTTTGTTCAAAAAACGCATACAGCACTTATAATTGCAAAATTAACCTTCAAAATCAGAACTCAACAAAAAAGGAGAAGTTGTATCAGCAAAAGTCTGAAACAGGAGCTCTGAGAGGTTGTTGCCATTTACTACCTGAAATTGCCAGCTCTGGAGCTAGACTAGGAGAAGGATGTCAGCAAAATGTTATTTCTCTCCTGGTATACAAGGCTTTTTAATGACCAGCTGATGCCACAGACTTCACCACAGGCGGTATTTGGATTGCTACAACTTCCACTTTCTTTTTGACTTTGCTGGGAATAAATAGATGCTTTATATTTTTTTCAAATACAAAATTACCAAGACTAAAGTTTTCAGAAACTCCCAGTGCCTGGCCTATGAAATCCAAATTTTGACATGTAAATTTGCTTTTGTTTTTTTCTTTTCCCCATAGACACTGGGTACCTCACAGCTACATTGACCATACAAGGCACGTGATTCACAGTGCCATCATGCAAGAGTTATTCTTGAGGTATAGTTTGGGTAAGGGGAGAAAGGAGGGAAGTAGTAGACTGTGCTTTTGTAGCTTATATAGGGAAGTGAAGAAATGACAGCCAGATGTGATCTGTGGAAATCCGAGAGAGAAACTCAAGTGGCATACTAGGAAGATAGATAGCCTTCTTTTTTAATGTCATTTTAATAGCTAAATTTGTGGCAGAACTTTCATCAACATCTCCAGCCCAACACCTGGCTCTTAAGGTGCATAACGCATCCCAAGGCAGCAAACACACACATCCCACATCCGTCCATACGATTCAGTTACTTGCTAACTCATCTTTTAAAGTAGTTTCAAGGTGAGGGTCATTACATAAAGACCACAAAGAATCACACAGAGAACCTAGGGGACAGCTGGTACAAAACTCAGTAATGTTCTGTCCCTACTTCAGTCTGGGGAACTCAACACGCCCCCTTTTGAGGAAATATGACTTCTGACCCCAGGGTAAACATAGCATAATCTGCTCTACTGCATCTATCCTGGAGCATTAATAACTGACATAAATCCTAAAGGAAGCTCTGTTCTTTACTGCTGATTTGTCAGAGGTAGATGGATAGGAAAGCTTGTGGGTAATATGGAAACGCAATAGACAGAGGATCCCTTCTGGGAGACTGATTATTGAAAATCAGCTGCTATTTACACAGTTAATGCCATTCACTTCTTGCACCTGCTCAATCATTCATTTCCCAGTGCAAACCAGCTTTGCCCTGCTGCAAAGTCAGAGAATTTAAGGGAGTTACACCTGCAGGTTTTCTCTTTCTCTCCAGTGATTGCAGAGTTCAGCTTGTAAAATTCCTACTTGTACATTTCCAGTCTTTTATCTTCCTTTCCCATGAATCCCTTTTCTACCTGTTAATATGTATGTATTCACATTTCCAAGTATTTATGTTTCTTGTAATGAATCCAAAACTCTCTCTTTCTAACTCTTGTTGGACACCCAGCCTGTTCCTGTGCCACATAAATTCTCTTTGATTTTTGAATCATCTGAAAAAACAGGAAGTCAGAACTTTGCAACTTATACTAGTTTCTGTTCATTTTCAGCTCAGTCTTTGAAAAAGGCTCAATACTGTATTGCCAGGAATGTCCGATTCTTTAAAATGTCTGTGTCCTGCCCCCCCCAAATGTAAATTCTGTGCTGAAATGTGCAGCAAACACAATTTTATAGTACACACTACTTTGAATTTGGTTGAAAAACCCTCCCAAACAAACCACAAAGGATTCACCTGTTTTCCCACTCATGCCACCATCTCTTTTCTTGATAATGAAGTTCTGTGGAGAAGCTTCAGACGAGTAAGTAGGAAGAAAGAAGGGGAAGAGTTATAGCCTACATGGTTCTGCTTACTGGTGCTGAAAGATATACTGTCTGTAAGTGAGATGGGAGGCATGATTGCAACTCTGAGCAGATGGAAAGCCTATCAGCAAAGGTTAACTAATGAAAAAGTGAAGGCTTTTGGGTTTTTTAAATGCTTTTTTCTATTATCAAGAAAAGGACTTTGTGTAATGGAAATTCCACACTTGTGCCTAGCAGCAAAAGCATTACAATACTAACCTGTAAGCTGGGTTGACTTCCGTGGTGTTGGTGAGGTGTGAGCCACTGTAGAGCATCCATCTGCTTGTTGTCTTACTTAAATACAAATGGAATGAACTCCCTCCCATCTGTGAAAGTCTCATCTTTGATTACAGGTAGACGACAGCAGGAAGAAGGACAAGTTGAAGTAAAGCAGATAAACATATGATTAACTGAGCAGATGAAGACTCACCTGTATTTGATGAGAACAGCCTCTTACTAATGTATTTGATTGAACCAGGATTGGAGAAATTAACCAATTAGAGACAGTGACAATGCAAAATTTAAAAGTACTAAAAAGCTTAAAGAAGAAAACAGAACAGTAGATGACCTCCTTTTTTTTTTTGGTTTACATCTGAAGACACAACAGCTGGTGTATTCTTGAAACCAGCACATGTCAAGTCAGACACAGGAAAGGGATTTAGAGGATTATTTCACAATTTTATTGCACAATTGAAAATTAACCTTTTTTTAAATATTTACAAGCCATTTATTTTGCACACACAATCTAAACAGCATTTTCCCCAATAAAACTGTCAGCTAGAAAACTTACACACGGACTGAAGCATACAGGTAAACTAAGTGGTTTGTGTTAAATGCAAGTTGCCTCAGTCTAACCCTGTAGCTGGAAACAGTAGGGAGATGAGGCAGCAGAAGGAAAAAAAAGACATATTTTTCTTTTTTCCTTCTTGAAACGTTACTTAAAGACCTTTCCCCAACTTGAGGAAATATATGAAGATTCAATATTAGTTCAAGCAGAAGACCAGCTAGTCAGGTAATGTACTGACAGAGTGGTAAGCTGAAGATTCAAAACCCTTCAGTGCCACAAGCCTTGCAAGAAAATGACAAGTCTTGTTTCATGTGTTGTTCATCTTAAAGGTTGCAACATCCCAATTTTCCCCTGGAGAATGTAGAATCACCTTGGTCATGACAGAAAAAGTATGAGGTTTGCGTCATAAGAAGACAGACCATGAAAGGCTGTGGTTGTTATGTGTTCATCCACCCTGTTCCATTTGATTCTTTTGCAGAGATTTCTTACCTGTGCTTTTGGAAAAGCATCGGCTGAGACATTGCAGATGCTGCCCCTGCTCTTGGCAGAGCTGCACAGTGATAATACGGTGCAACAAACATTGCATAACCTGATCAGCAATACCAGGGATAATATTTTAACCATGATTATGAATTCCATAACTTTGGGCTGAAAACGAGTCATTCCTGACTGTCAAAATGTATATCACAGCCTCTGCAGTACACTCCCCTCCTATGGCGGATCTTCCCACACATTTTCCATTATATAGATTGTTGTTTTCAAGTTTGTCAGCTAATATTAAGTATATGGCGTTACAGCGCTTACTGCTGAATTTCCAGGAGCTTTTGAGACCTGCAATCTTATATGAGTAGGTGGTAGGTCTGAAACTGATGCTTGCTGGCCCAGATTTGTCCTGTATTACTTTGGGCAGGTGTACACCTGAGGCACATGCATGGGGACCGTCAGCACTGCAACCTTCTCTGCTGGTCAGAGAGCGAAGGGTGATGTAGGGCTTAGGTGAACAGAAATGACCTCTCCTGAGGCCTTGCTCATTCTGTTGGCAATCAAAGGAAACAAAGGGACCAACTCCAATATTTCAGGTTTGCAACAGCTGCCAGTTACAGAGGATGAACCTGGGCCTGAATGCTTCCAGCTGGGCATATAAAAACCTAGGTTTTCTATGATTGCAAGGTACATTTAGTATATAGATCACTTTGGTGCTACCTTTCCTCAAGTTTTACATGCTCTGCTGTAGAGTGGAGAAACAGAGTAAGTGATGCTAACATGATCTATAGTGAGGTTGGAAGGAAAGGGAGTGTTTATATAGTTGTTATGCTAGCTAATCCTTGTTCACTGGGAACCGTGCTGCTGGGAGATAGCTTTATGTAATGCAATTCAAATGAATAGGAAAAGCAAATCCTGTGGCCTCAGACCAAATGATCTATGTCAAGTCTTCTGAAGTAATTTTTTCGTCCAGAGACTCACATAGCCATCATCACCATCTTATGCATGGCTACCAACTTGTAATAATGTGTCAGGTCCTAAGCAACCTCATTCTATTTTGATAATAACCTTATTAAAGGCTGAATTCTCTCACTCTTCTTGCCCCCAGCAGCTAAGTATTTGTTTTTCTCTTATTTTTAAAATGAATTCTTGTTGGTTTAAGGGACCCAGTTATGGAGAGGTGTCTTTTTCTATGTAATAGTTATAACTAGATCCCAACACCGTGGAAGCTGTCTATACATCTTTAAAATATCTGCCAACACCAACCTAAAGCTGATGTAAACACGGATTTCGGAATGCAGCAGATTGGGAATGTGGGGAGAAAGTGGAAAAACTGACAGTGGACTGGCTGAGGAATGATTATGAAATTGAGCCCTACAGAAATTGCAGCGAATTTGTAAAGTGGAGAAACTTGTGCTCAAGTAGGTTATTTATTTTCATAAATGTTGCTGATTTTAGGCCCGCTGGATTACTTACAATAACCATATTCCTCTCAAACCAGTATTTCTCTGGAAGTTATATGGGTGTAGTGGACAGAAAAGTTTGAACAATGTGAATATGTTCAAAATAAAGCAGAACACCGTGATCTCATTCTTTCACCAAATTTCTGAATTCTTCCCTCAGGTGCAGCTTTGAAGACTAAAATTGGACACCCCCTAAGGAAATGTGTGTGGAGGCAGCACAGGTACCATGCCAAAGCCAGTGTGTTGATACTTGCTTTGGTAATGATTTCACACAATTGTCTAGCACAAACTGGTGGACTTTCATACTAACTGGAAGAGACACAGCTAAGATAGATAGAAATTAAACCCATGATGGCACAAAGGAAAGAAGAATCCCCCAGACAACAGAAAAGGCTCTCCCTGCACTAAAGTGGTGATGGGGACATTGCAACAACACTTCACTTCTGTGCTTCAACCCAGACAATGGTGTAATATTTGCAAGTCTGACTGATGCAGAATAAAGATGTCTCAGCTTAAGAACATAAAAAGGTTTTGCAAACTGTAGATTCCGCATGTGAAAATGGAAATACGAGTAACAAAAATTATAATATACTTGGGTCTTGAGTGATCTGAGTCAGAAAACTGGTTTTATAACAAGTACTTGTTTTGCTCCAAGAAGTGTAATCAGAAATAAGATGATGGTGCCTGTATTCTTTGCATTCTTGACAAAAGCTGGTAGGTTAACTTGTTATTTATTTTGCATCGATGAAACTTTGTGAATGCTAATCCTTGTGGATCCTTATCTTGTTGTTTTATTGGGGTTTTTTTATGGCATTTGCTGTTCTTTGATTAAACCCTAATAGTGAAAAGTAAAATTGTAAATTCACCATGAACCTTGTGAACCCATATGGCAATATTCTTTGATGTCACAGACAGAAAGCATGATTTCATTTATCTGTCTTGTTCTCTTATCAACACAGCCAGCAGAAACCCACCCTGAACACTGAGCCATAGGCCAGCTGGATTAATTGCTGCTGATAAAATTAGTAAAAATTGGGCAAGTTGTTGAGGGAAAATATACACATCCTTTGCTCATCCTGAACCAGCAAACTGCGAAGCCCCATCTCTTTCTAACCTCAAGGGGATGTATACTCACTCACAGTGAGTATACATCTAAAATTCAGAAAAGCTCAGCAAAATCTATCATCACAAAAATAGATTTCATATTGAACTCACTATTGGTATATAAAAACCCCTCAAAGCAGACTGCGATGCAACTTTCTTCCTGCTGCTGCTGGTTAGTTCAGACTGGTTGAAGAGTTCATGGATCAATCAGCCTTGGATAGCTTTTCGTTATAACATTGCTGGAGAGCACCACTGGAACAACAGATCCACAGGCAGATCAAAAGAAGAAATTCTGTGAACTTCACTCACTCCATCTTTGCCCCAATCATTGACCCCAGTGCTGGCAATTTAAAAAGGCTGTGTCGTCAGTCTCCCACTGTTATCAAGCTGTAATTGTCTTTTGTATTTTTCTTTTTCTTATGAGCACCAAAGGAGCAATGTGGGAATCCAAAGAATTGAAAGAAATTAAACATCACATCTTTGAGCTGAGAAGGGTTTAATCTCAGTGCTGACTTTCATGAATTTTACAACCCATAGAAATTACTACAGGTAGGCCACATTGGCCTGTGTTGGATAAAAAAATACCACAGATCCAGAATGTGATTAGCCCAATCCACAGTTTCTACTAACAGAGGGAACAGAGGGTTCTGAGGGAACCTCAGAACGCTTTTGCCTTACTCATTCCTCTCAGCCCCCTCCCCAGTCATTCACTTTATCTTTGCAATGCATACCCGCTAGACTGCCAAAAGCCTTTAGAGTACTCCCAGGGATGGAGCAGACACGCTTGGGTATAGCTGGGATTCATTACTTCTCCATGTTCAGCTGTTCGCATTCATAGGTTGGGGGTGAGTGCTACAAGGCCTTGGAGTTTGCAGTTTCTTTCAGCTCTGTAGGATCCCTCCACACAAGAAAAGCCTGTAGAATAGAATGTCACGTGTTCTGCTTAGAAAGCCTGAGAGCATGGGGGACAACCGATTAAACCTGTCCTTTGGGAAAAAAAAAGAAAGAAAAAAAGTCTGGCTTTGCTCAGAATCGAGGCAGCTATCATATTATGAAAAGCTCAGTGTGAGCCCAAGTAAAAAGAAGTATTATCCAGCTGTTTGCTTCCCTGAGTACCATCCACTCAGTGCACAAAATGAAAGAAGAGTCCTCTAAAAAAAAAAACCTCAGCAAATGATTATGTAGAGACTATGTTCTATCACGTATGTACCAGAGGACAGAATGAAGTTGTGTGAGCAAATCACCAGCTCCACCAGCAACTTGAAATTTCAGATCCTCTAACTTTCATATGACTGAATTTGCAGCCTTAGCAGAAGTCTTATAATGGTTAATGTTGAAAACTCACACATCAATTGTCTGAGAATTATGCAGCCGTAATACTGAGGAATAGGCTTAGCTTGGCCCAGATTACTTGATCCCACGTGTTTGGGGGGGATCTTCTTGAATATATTTGGTGAGAGTGATTCCAGTATTATCCCCAGGGTTAGAACTGTATTTTTTGGAGTGAAATCTTGTATCTCATGGCAATGAACCAAGGAGCTCAAATGCAGCCTTTGTCACCTGCACAGCAACTTCACGTGAATCCATGCTGCATTGGTTTAGGATATTTTAACTCTACTGAAACTGTAATTAGCTGGGAGATACGAAACTGTTCTCATCCTAGGAGGGGAAAACTCAGCATAGAATGATTGAAAATATACTAATCCTGGATTTCATATCTTTTGCATCTCGACCCCCTCAAGGACCTAACATTTCTATTGCAGTACCCATTAACATGTCTGGACAAATACATTCATATGATCCATCACAAAAATAAATACTTGGCTGGCTTTCTAATTCTCAGATTGTTTTTTCAACTGATCATACCAATTCTACTCAGCAGATCAAACAAACCCCAAATCCCAAGTTGTTGTAACAGGAAGATGTTCCAGTCAACTGACACATACATAGATCCTTTTGAAATTCCTAGTGACTTTGTGTCTTGTTTTGGGCAGGTATACCTACTGATGCAAACCAATTCCTATAAAAGCAAGGCATTTATAAATCCAGGCTTATAAGCATTTCCTGAGCCATGATTTGCTCTGCAATGCCAGAAGCTTTTCCAGACCTAATTTATATTGTGAACCAAAGTAACAATCTTCAGACCATGCCCATTCACCCAAGTGTTTGGATGCAAATATACTGCCTGAACACATTATGAATTACTACTGTAAAAATGACTTTGTTTAGCTGTCAAAGCTCCTGCATTTTCAATGCTACAGTGGAAATACTTGGTTATTGGCTGTCATTGTCTGCTATTGTCTTATTTGTTCCAGTCTCGGTTACTGGAGTTGCAGAAATTTAGCTGTTTTCTTTTCCTAACACTGAAATATAATTTTTTTAGCTAACAATTACACATTCTTTTGTTTGCACTCCCACCATGTAATGCATTAGACCTTGTTGAAATTCTTAAATAATGATGCTCACCCTACTTGCTGACCTTGCAGTGTTTTCCTGTCACTGCACTGAAAGCTGAGGAACACCCATACAGTATCTGGCAGACCAGGAAGGAATGTCTTGTGCAATAGCTAAGAATGATATCTCTGCTGATTTGCCAGGACTCCCAGTGCTGCTGGTCATTAATCTTTTTCAGCCCAAACCAGATGGGGCTATTAGGCAGGCTGGAGTAATAGGGGAAACTGGCAAGATACAGAGGAAATGCATTATCTTCTGGATGGAATTGCATGTAAAAATGAGAACATTAAAAACGTATTTTTCATATTTAATTGGACGATGTATGATTATACCTACCAGAAAATAATGTGCAATGTGTTTTGTGCAGGGCATTTATAAAACTGTTCATCTGTGCTAGGGCCTTATTTTCTCCTGCAAAGAGAAACAGTAGCTACAATTCTGACAGGGTTTTTGTGCTTTTTCCCTCTAACAATGGGCTTACTCTGCTGCAACAGCTACTGCAAATAACACTACGAAGTGCCTCCACTCGTCGCAGTAAAAGGAGAATGCATTTTATGATTTACATATAAACCACCATATAATGAAGCCTACCAGGTGAAAAATTAGTACTTCAGGAATAATGTGAGCATATCTGGTATTCGGTCTAAGGGAAGTGATGGAAGTGGATGTACAGCTGCTAATTCCTTTATGTCACTGAGTCCAAGATGATGCTTACAAACAGAATAAAAAGGGGAAATTATGAAGTGGAACCAGATTGCTCATGTAGGAAAATACCAAGGCTGGAAGGAATTACTGAAAGTGGGGCTTGGAAAAAAAATCTGATCAATACCTAGGACTACTTGGGACAAAGATATTTTCTGGGTCTGTCAGGTAGGCAAATGGTAGATGACTCTTAATCAGAAAATGATAGGATGGAAACTACAGCCAAACATTTGAAGCTATATACTGTGACAACAGAGAGAAATCATGGAAACATATTGGAGGGTTATAATAAAGCAATTAATAAAGGCAAGTGCTTTGCCCAAAACTTAAAATTGCAAAGCCTGTTATATCAAAGGGAGAAGCATAAAAATAAAAATAGAAGGATTGGTTAGCAGCCAGCAAATTGTTATTTGGAGTAATAATTATGCCTGAAATGTGGTGCTGGGAAATGCACAGTTCAGGCTCTGGTGCTGGAAGGGGCTTATGGGGCTGAAAAGTTCAGTGACTCATTGTGTCAACATTTTGGAGTGGAGGGAGAAAAGGGAGACACAGAACAAAATGCATCAAGGTAAGAGCCCAAATTAGAAGAACAAAATAATTTTTTAGGATTTTATTTACCTTACCCTTACCCCCATCCCAAACCTAATAAGGTGATATTTGATATAAAAATTTAAAAACAAAACCCTCTTTTCCCTTTTAAAGAATCAGTGGCCCTAAATAAAATGAAAACTGAAATCCTTAGATTAAAAATGGAAAGGGCTTATAAGTAACCATGGAGTATGATAGTCTCTTAGATGAGTGGAAGACAAGGACAAGGTAATGCTGCCATGACTAAACTGGAAAATTTTTAAGTTGTTCTGGCCAAATAGGAAACCTTCAGAGAAAAGAATTCAAAGCTCAGTAAAGCCAAAAGCAAGGTATGTAATAGTTAAGATGGAGTTTGCAAGCTAAGAGGTAATTTGAAGAACTAATAAAAGGAAGTTAATACTGAAAATACACATTTGCTCAGTACACCAAAAGCAGAAAACTAGAGATAACCAGTAGGCCACCCCAAACAATAAGTAGAAGAAAAAAATTAAAGACAATAAGGACATTGCCAAGAATCTAAATGATTTATTTGCATCAGTCTTGACCAGAGGGGGGTACTGGAGTGATATCTAAATGAGAGACTCACGCTTTCCAAATATCAAAGATAAGGAGTGGTCTTAGACTGAAGACTCAAGAGAGAAGTTGATGGAACAAATCAGTAAATCAAAGGCATTAAGTCACCAGGTTTATCTGATATTTCTTGAAGACTTCAGGAGAAAACTGAGAATTAAGTAACAAAGTTGCTAGGAAATACCTACTACAGCAGAGGACTGGAAGACAGTCAGAACTATAACTGAGTTGGGGATTTTTTATTGTTGTCGGTGGTGGTTTTTTTGCAGTGTTGGAGGAGCCCTGACAGTTACAGGCTGTTATCATAAATATTGGCTGAAACATGTTAAAAAAATCCCAAAACCAAATTATGAAGCAGACAGACAAACATAACGTGACAGATACCAGTCAGTACAGTGTCTATATGGGTAAAAAAGGGGCTCTTCGAAGCTACTACCAATCCTTTGGCTGGTTCCACCAACCAGCACACCTAAGCCTACCCAGGAGTTTCCATGACAGACAGGCAAGTAGCAAATGATTACCACCCTGCTCCCTCATCTGCATCTCATGACCACAGATTGGAGAATAATGTCCGTGTTGACAGTGACACATCCAGTTAATGCACTGGTCCGCGCTACAGGCTGTGCTGCTGCAGGGCAATACAGTCCTTCCTTGGGCAACATTGTTAAGCCAAGAAGGAATGCACACCTGGAAGTTTTTAATGTATATGAAGCATAATGGTGGTGACACTGAAGATCTGACTGGAGATTTTATTTAGGTATAACCTGTGTTAGCCACTCTTAGGATCAGGTTTTGATAGCTTCTGTACATTAGCTAATCGACAGGATGCTCCGCTGCAATGTTCTTCTCATTCTCAATATGCACATAGACCTGGGCCCTTAATGGTGAGTAACACGTGACTTGGGGAGTTAAGATTTTTATTTTTTTAAAATATAGCTTAGCTAGGACTAATTATTCATTTCACTTCTTTCCAACTCTTCTCAGACTTTTACATAAATCTTTACTTAAAGCCATTAAGAATAGAAGAAAAGCACTTTGGAAAATTATTCAGTGATGTATTCCTGTACAGCCAACACTCCCAGGGGAAAAGTAAAATTACACATAGCCTCCTGCCCCTTTTTTATTTCTTGTCAAAGATGCTGCCTTTTTTGGCTTTTCTTATATATACACAGCATGATGAACTGATATTTGTAGTTTAAATGTCTGGTTTAACCGCGTGGTTTTCACTGTAACAGAAAGCTCTCACAAAATGTCAAGTTAGAAATAAAAGCAAGCTCTAGAGGGATGAGGTGGAGAGAAAAATAGATGATCCAGTGGCTGAAAAAGAGGGGGAAAAAAAAGTGAGCATAATGCAATGTGGATCCATTTCCCAGCTCAGGCAGCGGTATTGGTACTCATTGTTGTATGGGGATCTGGGGTAGGGAGACAGATGCATTTCTCACTGAGTTGTTTCTGCTTTCTCTATTAACATTGCAACAGAAATTACAAATAGCCCTGCAAGGGGTAGTGCATTAAATCTCATCTCTTCATCCCATGTAAACACAACATTAATACTGAAGAATAAAGAACATGGTAAAAAGTCCAGTGTCTTGTTTTCCGCATTTTGATTGTTAGGTTTCCCATCCGCCCTCCAGCATACTCCTGTGTGTATCAAAGTTGTGAACTTGACCAGGCCATGTTCAAGCAAACACTCACACTCAGATTCCCAACACATTCTTTTCTCCCCTCTGAATGGGGAGTTTATTCCTAACAGTTCTGCTCCTTTTAATTATAAACTCCTTTAACGAAGTAGTTCTGAGACCTTGCAGCAGGCAGCAGGAGAGCACCAAGGATAGTAATTGCCATGTCTATAACCCCTGTTCAGCAAAGAAGTCCACTTAAAGCCCAAGGCCCAATGCCTTCATGGATGGGCATGCATTGAAATGAACCTACAAATCAATGTCCCCCTGCACAATAAGCCTTAAAGGCAAAATCCAATTCTCACCTAAAAAAAGATAAGAAGTTACAGCCAGGTCCTTTATTCTACGAGACACACATGAACAAGTTGCTCTGGTGAAAACAGATATACACTGACAAGTTTTGTTCACTTTCTGGCAGAGCTGCTGATCTTTACTGGACCACCGGAACTGAAGATAGGGAAGAAACACAAGGGAGACATTTCCTTGGCAAGGAAAGGAGCAGCACTTAGGACTGGGGGAAAGGCAGGTTGGGGTATAGGGGACTTTCCTGATAAAACAACCAATCTGAGAATAAAAGACCCATTGATATCATGTATACACCTAAACCAGTAACACACCTTCTCTGGAGTGCAGTATAGTGTAAGAGTCCACTTCATTTTCAAGGCTAATTCAGACCTTTGGCTCATCCTGCATTAACAAGGTCAACCATGTTAACAGGGGCCCTGTGAAAGTTCACAGGTGAAAGTTCCCTTTTAGAGTAGTGCAGATTTGAAATTCACAGGACAGCGATCCGAAGATCTTCCTTTACAGATAAAAAGCATGTCAAATTATTAAATAGCAACATGAAATCTTATATTCTGAAGGTCTGTCTTTGCTCTTCAGACAGGAGAGCAGTGTGCATTCCCAGCCCCTGTCCAGTCCCCACCTCCAGCGGCACGGTGGGTGTGCGGCTGGCCCCTCTTGTTGACACCTCAGGAATGTTAAAGCTGAAAGGCCTGGGGTAGCTGGGGGAGGAGTGAACGAGCCAAGTCCAAAGACATGTCACTTCAAATTTCTACTGTTAGAACTGCTGGGTATGATATAAAAACAGAAAGTATTTCTCAGTTCGAAGTTTGAAGACTGGGCCTCAAATGTTGAGTGGTGTCCCTATTTCCTGCACATGGCCTCCGTTGTGCTAGCTGTTGTTCTCTGCCGTGAGATATTTAAGGGCTGCAAAGCCATAGTGACGCGACATATCCTGCTGGAACTCCTCCTTCAGGGTCTTGAGACAGATGCGGTATTGCTTGTTGGAGCGAAACTTGGTGATGTCGAAGCTGGGGGCGTGTGGCATGTGGATCATGTAGGCGTTGGGCAGCACTGTGAACTCGTACTCCTGTGGGAGAAAGACATTGCTTGTGAGGGTGTTCCCGAGACTCCTTGCAATGCATCTTTCCTGCACTTCCACAGTCACGCTCTATCACACGACAGTGCAGTGTGGATCTCAAACACCACAAACCCATACAGATATGCCAAATACAACTGTTTTTTTAAAAAAAGTTTTCTTTGTTTTATTAAAGATTGACTTTCCTTTTAATAATGTTTTACTGCCTATAAGCCAAACGATGAGGCAACAGTACAAAAGGCATGCCTGAAGCCATGTCAGCAGTACAGATTTTGCAGTAGTGTGCTTGCAACCAACACAGCTGTGACCACACAGCATGAGGGTCTCCAGTGTCCACGCAAAAATATGCTTTTTCTCCTACAAATTATCTTGCTTGGGATGCTGGAATAAGCTATATTTTCAAAGGCATCCATAGCACTACATATGTTGCTTTGCCTGTATACTAAGACTCTTAGAGTGACAAAACTGTCCAAAACCTATTTATAAACCTGAAATAAGGGGAGAATATGATATGTTTCATAGGCGATGTGTGAATATGGACCTGCTAATTCCATATGCTTCAAGGTTTTATGCAAGTTAAGTTCTTCACAAAGTATGAGTTACTGTGCTAATTCCCCTTGTCCTCTAAAACTACTTCACTAATTCTCCTTATTTATGTCTGACGAAGTTCTTTGACTGGTTTTGTTGTTAAAAAATGATGGTTCATTTGAGTCTCAATTATTCCTGTTATATTTCCTCCACTTTTATAATTAAATATATGACCATTAGAAGAAAAGTAGACAAAGACTACTACTAGGATACTACCCAGTTTTTCATAGGACATTTAAAGAAATAGGACTTGCGTGGGATGCAAATGACAAAGAAACTTTGAAGACTCCAAGGCAGATTCTCTATTATCCTCATGCACTTTCTTTTTACATCTGTTGCTGTTTTGACAGGGAAGGAACAGCCATAGAGCATGCTGGCCTTAAAAGAAAAGGTGCACAACTTCCCCTGATTTGCAAAATCTAGTTGCTTGTAGATTTAACAGTCTGTGCAGAGACACAGAGTATCTACAACACAGAAGCAGAGAATTCCAAACTCATGTTCTTAGGGAAAGAAATTTATGGGAGAGAGTACATCTGTGCTAATAAACATGAGAGTTTCACCTATAAATCTTTCCTAACCTAACAGCAAGTGATCAGCCTGTAAAAGACTGAAAACTGCTGGGTTGTAATGCTACCAGAAACCAAGTGTTTGAGCAACACAGCTCAAACCAAAGCCCAAACAAAGCTAAAAGTGAGCAGAATGCAATGTGGATCCATTTCCCAACTCAGGCAGTGGTATTGGTTAAGCCTGAACTTTGCTGCAGTGATGTCCCAGGCACACCTATGAAACAGTAGTATGTGTTGGACAGCTAGATGCAAATTAATCTGTACGGCTACTCTTTTCTCCTTACGGGTGTGCCTGTTCCTTGCCAGACAATGCTAAAGTGGTAAACCTTTGTGCCAAATTACAAAGCTGTTGGATATGGGAATGGGCCTCATAAAGCTTACGTTTGGCGTGATAAATGTGCAACAAGAGGAAAATAATCTGATGCTCATAGGCAAAACTCACTTAGAATTAATGAGGAATCAAATGCAAAAACAAAGGCTGGTGTGATAGACTGAGGAGAACCGATAAACTACAAACTACAAAATATGTCTCTGTGGGACCTTAAAACTAAAGGCTGAAGCTGCAGAGGAAAATACATCCCCCTCATGCAATCTTTTCTTTGTTCTCTGTTTACATCTCAAGTCTGTAATTCTGGAGGTCAGGGAGCATCTATGCTCTGCAGTTCTGCAGTGTAAACTGTTCAGCACAGCGGTGCTCCCATCCCTCCAAAAGTCCTTCCAAAACTTTACAAAGTCTACTGCTAATAAGCCCCTTTGAAAGCTGCTGAACTGGGGTCCTGGAAAAAGGATTGCTCACAATCTAGTTCCACAGTCACCGGAAGAGCAGAGAAAGGTTTCCTAATAGTTCACCTCTACTATAAGGAAATGTCAGTTGAGAAAGCAATGCACTTGCAGGAACCTTGGTCCCTACCCCACAAGTTGTAAATTCCTCAGACAGAGACTGTCATTATCTAAATATTTGTACAACATCCAGCTCAGTGGACATCTGCATGCCCCTAGAATAATGATGATGATTATCTCCATACTGTGCGCTGCTCTGAAGGACAGTAGTGGCACAGGCCTTTGGTAAGGAGTCTGAAACATTTCTCTTGACAGATGCTGCAGTTGTGAAGAGCAGTGAAATAATTCAACTGAGAAGCTGCTCTGCCTGCTGATAACGAAGTCAGCCAAGCAGCTGGCAGCGACCTGATCTGTGGACACCTTGAAGCTGAGAAATGCCATAGGGGGAAGTAGCTGTGCAATCCTGCATCCCCTCTAGGCTTATTTTCTGGGAGAACAGCCCATTATACATGTGGCTACAGATGAAAACAAAACCTCTTTTCCATGTGAGGACTTCTTTAAGGCTGGTAGAGTGAGAAATAGAATTTCCCAGAGTTAGTTCCTGCCTAGTTGCCATTTAAAATAACTGCACTATGATCAACTTTTAAAAATATTCAAGTTCCTGATGTGTGAATCTGTATGCTGGGCAAATGTTTCTGAACAGAAGAGTCAAATTGTGAGTGTTAGATGAGAGCTGCCGGTGGGAACACAAGCCTTGCTACACAGATAAACAAATAATAAATCATTACACTGGCACTATCCCCAGCTGATGGTTAATTGATTACTGTTTGGAAAGTGCACTGGAAAATTAAAGTTCTATAGCAGAGCAAAGTATTATTATTAATTATTTTTTTCTTTTTTTCTAGTCTGTAATATTTTTTTCTCAACATGAGTAGGTACAAATTTGTTGGGAATGCTCTTCTTCAAATAGAGGGCAAGTGTTGGCCAGCCCAAGGTGACTGCATGGTTTTGTAAGCAGAAGTAGAAAACAACCCTCCCAGGTAAGTGGCAGCACACAAATACACTGTAGCCCACACCCCAGAGTCACAACCTCCCAGAATCTTGCTGCATGCTTTGTGCTACTGTGCTTCACATAAACTGGTAAGAGGTGGGCAGAAAAGGATCAGCTATATTCCAGATCCGTAGCAGAAGATAGAAGGATACAGATGGCCAGAAAGTATGGGTTTTGGTCAGCATGAAATGCTACTTGTCAAAAACTGGGACTGAAATCAAACTAGGGAAAAAACCCAACCCCCAGAAGAAAAAGAAATTACATGACCCAGACCTTACTAATTAACAAAGTGGTTAGCTTCACATCCAAGAACAGCAGAGAGATGCAAACCCTGCCATTTCAGCAAGCAGCAGCACCGGGCTCACATGGAGTCACAGTCACTGTCACTCTAATATATAGGTTGGTGACAGGGACCTTGGCAGCTTTGAGAGCTCTAGTGCCACTCTGGATCTCTTGAGCTTTCTCTGCATCCTTATTCTTATAGATCTGCTTGGCAACTCCATTCCAAGTCACAGATCCAAGAGGCAGGTAGCCCAAGAATCAAAGCCAGGATCCTTTAGAGTCTGCCCCACAGCTAGACTTTGGAAAAATAAAGTCCTTGTCTTTGCAGAGATGCACTGTAAATCCAGGCCAGAAATTGAAGATGCTTGCCTTGGATTCAATTTAAGATTGCTTTTTGAATTCTAAATTAGTATTTGGGACTCACCAACCTCTATTTAACTGAAAAACTTCCAGATAGGTCTACAGAATCCATAGCAAGCAACTGGCAAGAAGTGCAGGAATGCCTGGGACGCTGTTGGGAAACGGGAGGGCACTGCAGGCATTGTGCCACTGCAAGACAACAATTTCTCAGCACTGACAAATAAACTAACTCAGACTCAGTTCTCCTTTTAATGCTTGACAAAGACTAAACTAAGTGTTCCCAACTCCATAAGCACTCATTAGGGAGCTCAGTAAGGCCAGATGAACACTTTGGTGATGCCGTGCCTGAAGCTTTTCTACAGAACACAGATTTAATTTAATGACCTGCTGCCCAGCCCTGGGTGAGTTTTGCAGGTGTTGTCTCCTCACCTGTGCATCCAGTTCCATGATGTGAGCCACTTTGTTCCAGCCAAATCCAACAAACCGCCTGTCATATTCCGGGCAGTCCTTCCTCACAACAACGTATGGCTCAAAGTCTGCTTCCCACTCAACGCGGTAGGGAGTGGTGGCTGTTCGCCACTTGGCAAAGTTCGTTGGCGCATGCCCTTTCGTCCAGACGTGGTACCTTAAACAGACATAAATGGCATGGACGTGGGAAGGCAATTAGAAAGAATGCATCTTGGCCAGACAATGAAATGCTACTCAAAAATAAGGACATTATATTACAGTTCACATCATCATTTTCAGGACACATGGGAGGCAATTTCTAGGACTATATCCAGAATGCTTCTCAGAGCCTCTGTGCGCTCAATGCTTAAACAGATCTAGTTGGTGAAGTATAGTGTGGAAACACTACTTAATGCTAATGTGAGAAACAGTCACGAAGTACACACACAGTTCATCTGCACTGCAAAGTGCTGTGTCTAATTCCTAGCAACCAAGCGGCTGTATCAGTGCTCTAAAATCAGTATGAAATTCTGTAACTCCAATAAGGTCTCTAAAATTAGCTATTCTACACCATGGTGACATTCAGAATCTGTTTTATATGCAATCTTATAACTTTTATGAGAGACACCTGCAGCTCTGCATAGATGTTCAGTTTTATTAATGACTGTTATTAATATGGTAGGAGCTAAAGTGGATAATTAAATTAATAAGTAAAATATTACATAAAGGCTTTCTGCTGTACTTTCTACATTGTGGGGAGTACCCATGTGATCCTGAGTAAGGTAATAAATTTGATTTACAGAAAAAAAAATCCCTTTATACTTTGTTAATCTTGTTTAGGTCACAGTAGGTCTCTTCCAAGCACAGCTTGAATCCACCCCATTAGTGCCATGGTCAATGACTCTCTCACCCACTTATTCTTCTCACACCTTTCAAAAAAATCAATGAAACAGTCTCTTGTTGCAGACTCATAGATTAAATAATGAAACAAAGGCATAGAAGGCCATCTGTATTATAATGCTCTGAGATGTGCAACACAAAAGGCAAAACAAACATCTTGCCAGTTCGTAATGTAAGGTACACTGAATTCACAGGGATGACTCATGTGCTAAAGTAAAGGGATTTGAGTAGTAAATATTTGCAGAATTAGGACCTAACGTATAAACCTCAGAAATTCTCATAACATCATAAGCCATTGCTAAAAACAGGGACATAACATGAAAACCTAGGAGTTTCCGCTTTGTGTATTCATAGGACATAACAGAGAATACAGAGAAGTGTTCAGCTTTGTTGACTCTCCTTGTTCAGAAGCAGTGCTGGTGAACAGAATTATTAGGATAATACTGGGGTGCCAACTAATGCACAGTCCTTTGAAAGCTGCATTTCTAGACTTTAAACAGGTTGCATCATTTTCAGATATCTGGCTTGGGGGCCTGGAAAAAAAAAAGCCCTTCTGTATAAAAAAACCTGGCAATTAATTAATTCTCTAGAGTTTATTAGAAAGCAGTGTCAGATTCACAAAGATGCTTACTATCCTTACTGTTCTTTGGAATCATCCCCTAATAGCCTATCCCTTTTCTTGGTCTCTTTTGGAAATCAGCTGGTAACCTACTCACTAATGGGCAGCTATCTATCTGGAAAAATGCACAGTCACAAAGTCGGTTTTGAAATGATATGGAATTGGGGAGGATGTTGTATCTTCTAACATCCTACCTCCAGCATTTTGAAATTAATTATGATAATAATAATGACTACTAAACACGTATGAAGTGATTTGCATCTTCAAAGCTCCATACAAACTTTGGTTAATTGAGAGAATCCTGCAGAGAAGCAGTCAAATGCTGCTGCTACTCTAGTATTCTAGTAACGTTCTCTCACAGATTTAAACAGGAGGGGAACATGATGTTGACCATAAAAACATCATTTTTTTCCACCCTTTTTTTGTGAAAGCAGTTACAGCAGCTCAGGTATAACCACTGTGAGCTGAGAGAGCTGAGCAGCAGGAAAAAAAAAATGAGGAAGGGACAGTACAGAAGTGAGATTGGAAAGATAAAACAAAGCAGAAAGGAAGGAACAGACATGACTGCAACAAAATAATACCATAGATGATCTGCTTGCCTCTTCAGAGTGAGTACTGTGAGTGAGGGTGAGAGGAAGACAAAAAGATAGCTCAGGTCAGGACAAACTGGAAAATGAGTACAGGACTCTCAGATAACGTGTGCACACACCAATTACAAAGAAATAATTAGACTGGAAACAAGAATTGTGAGAGTTCAGGATTCCATATATATCTGTACATACAATATATACGGGTCTATATACAAACATAGACACTCATGTACAATAAGCTGGAGCTCAGTCTTGACCAACAGCTGATCATCAAACCTTTTTACCCTTGGTGATACAGTTATGAGAATGGTTCCCTGTCTGTGTTGGTCTTCCATCTCACAGGACAAATGAATTAACCTAACTTCCCTGCTCTGGCCCTTCTCATTCAAGATTTAAATGCACTTTGAATTTTAAGGCCACACCTCATCTCACTGACTCCCATGAGAACTTTGTGATTATTGTTAATGATATATTTTTCACTACACTGGCAATTCTGACAAATCCTAACCAAATAATTTGATCTCCATAAAATGATGATGAGTTTCTTTCCCGCGGTTAACGGAAAACAACTTCACCCTCCACTCTCCCCCGTTCTGGGTCAAATGTTCATTTTTCTTTCCTAATCAATTGCACTTAATTAAAATAAAATTTCAAAACTATCGTAAACTTCAGTAAAGTTAGACAAATGTAATCATTACTCTTCTCAGAGTGTTCTTCCCCCCTGCCTTTCCCCTCAGTGCTTCCTGTTTCAGTGAGAAAGATGGTTTGGTAAAAGAAAAACGTTCCCATTTCTGTTCTCAGATGCTTAAACATTTTGCTGGATTGTGGATGCAATCAGTTAATTAGTTAATTGGTTGTTGCTGGTTATGTTTTCTCAGTGCGATGCATCTTACACCAGCTGTGGTTTCCCTTGTGCCTGAAAGCTGTGTCGGNTGAAGACATTGAACAGGGCTGGACCCAGCACTGAGCCCTGGGGGACCCCACTTATGACTGGCCTCCAGCTGGATTTAACTCCATTTACCACCACTCTCTGGGCCCGGTCAGCCAACCAGTTCTCCACCCAGGAGAGTGTGTGTCTGTCCAGGCCTAATTTCTTTCCTAATCAATTGCATTTAATTAAAATAAAATTTCAAAACTATTGTAAACTTCAGTAAAGTTATCCAAATGTAATCATTATTCTTCTCAGAGTGTTCTTCCCCCCTGCCTTTTCCCTCAGTGCTTCCTGTTTCAGTGAGAAAGATGGTTTGGTAAAAGAAAAACGTTCCCATTTCTGTTCTCAGATGCTTAAACATTTTGCTGGATTGTGGATGCAATCAGTTAATTAGTTAATTGGTTGTTGCTGGTTATGTTTTCTCAGTGCGATGCATCTTACACCAGCTGTGGTTTCCCTTGTGCCTGAAAGCTGTGTCGGCAGTACATTTTGTGGTTCATTGGCTATTAACCAGGCATCAAGCGTGCACATCCTCATGAGGCACAGTCACAGCCAGCACCTGCAAACGAGGCCAGTGAGCTACCACTGCCATGGAGGGTTTCCACACAGCACATCATACCAGCCACATCTGTTCACGTCTTCCCTTTTCTTCTGGTGGTGACTGAGGATGTAATTGAGAGCCATTTTGTACTCCTTAGCTGCCCAGAGGTAGAAAGGGTCAGCATTTGGAAAATAGGTGACAAAAGCAATTTCAGTGAGGGAAAGATTGGAATCTACCACGTGGTGTGAGGGACTGGGATGCTGCAGGCACTCTCAGCAATCACTGTCATAGCAGTCCTCCCTAGCTCACTCCCACTCGCTCAGCCTCAAACTGCAGCATTATTAAAGCACCTTGAAGGTGCAGGTGGGAATTCTCAGCCCAGATCACAGCTCTTTTGTGGCTGTTTACAAATGTGAGCAACAAAATGAGCCAAACTAAACTGGGGAAGCATTTACAAAATGTGTCTCACATTAATATGCACACCAGGTAAAAAACATGTCCTTCAATTCTTATTTAACCTAGCCCTGGCAAAAGTGCCCCTCAAGTTGAATAGATTTTTGCCTGAGTGAGACTTGAGAAAAGACCTGCAAATCCAGCTGTGTGCATAACATGCCAGTATGTTGTATAGCTTGAAGATGAAATCTGCAGCAGAAGGCCACTGCTGTGTAAACTGAAAATTTGACTGCTGGCAGAATGTAACATCTGAAAATCCCGCGGGTGTTTTTTTCCACTGGAAGAATAATTTCTTTCAACTCTAGGAGAAACAATTATTTTCTATCAACAAATCTCTTGTTAATTTGTATGTCTTTGACTCTTAAAGAATGATGAGAGAGTAAAAGGCACTTGCTGTATCTGTATCCTTAAGTAATTTTCCAGAGAGAGGCATGCCTCTCTCAGTCACCTCAAGTTTCTATTTCCAGGCAGTCACTGATAGAGGTTGTGTCAGAATTATGTTTTCCCGAGGCACACAGGCTCTCTGCTATGACATGTGCATGAGAAAAGGGTGGCTGCTGCAATGAGAGGTGTGTAATACAGGGAGTGGGAGAAGTGTGAGGAAATCTCTAAATGTAAGGGAAGGATGGGAGAGGTGACAGATCTCCACCAGCCACGAATAATATCTATGTTTTCTTAGTTTTTTATCTCTAGATTTCAAAACACCATATATAGGAGAGGTGAACATTGTTACTTGCATTTGAGAGATGGGGAACACAGATGTAAAAAAGCAAACTGATTTGTGTACCACCTCCCAGCAGGACAGTAACGGAGCTCAGAAGAAAACACAGGTCTCCTAAGCGCCTCTCTGTGCTCTATCATAAGGCCATATTATGCTCTTTGCACTGCTGAGATGCCTTACAAATATCTGTTAATCAGACCTTACTATACACCCTCAAGAGACAGTTAATCCCTGGTAGCTGGATTTTAAAACTGAAGAGTCTGGCAGATAATCAGTGACTTGTTCACAGCCACACATAGAGTATGCTTCATAGTGGAGCTCCATGCCTAGTTGTTCTTTGCTTCTCAACTTCTAGTCAGAGTACACGTTTAACTCTGCATTAAAAACTCTAGCTATTTAAGCAGCCGATTCACACTTTAAAAGAGCACGCGACAAGCCCACATTTGTTTTTCCAGTAAGTCAGTAAGGAAGCAAACCAACGAGCAGACAGAAATTATTTTTGGTCATATGAGGGACGCAGCTATCCAGATATTATTTGGCAGTCAAAAAGCAAATTACATGCACATGAGTGTAATAGTCATGCTTGATTTTGTAGCGCAATAAAAAATGATGAAAATAAAACAAATTCAATTTAACAACTAAAGTACTTCAGTAGAGGACTATAATACCAGACAAAACGCTGAGCTTACAGATGGAGTGTATCCACACATGATTCTGTTCACTGCCTCTCTGTGAAATAGGAAAAAAAAATCCCAAAGGTTTCTTAATGGAGGTAGCTAACTGGCAGTGAGAGGGAAAAATCAAACATCCACAAAACACCAAAAAAGTCTTTAGAGATAATTACCACAGGTTTAACAAACGTGCTATCCATTACCTGAATGTGAAGAGGGTTCCCATGTCCAACATCGATAGCAGCTCCGCTTTTGACTTGGGGAAGGAGAGGCGATAGCGTAAGGTCTCAAAAGCAGGTACAATGAGAGCTTTCTTGCTGTTAGCCAGGTCTAGTTGGATGACGGACTTCCTGGCAAATGGAAACAATGAATACAAGCAGGAAAATTTTAAACTGACCAAATCACTTGGCTTTTCAAAGTAAAGAAGAGAGTTTGGGCAGTTTGATACTATAAATGTAACTATGGCCCATATTTTTTCCCAGGGGTGTTTTGTGTTTTCCTCTCCTTTTGAATCTGCTGTTCTAAGTGCAGGGAGAATCACAGTTCAAAAAGAGTTTGCATGTTTGATAAACGCTGCCCTGCATGTCCAGGGGTGCACAGAACTGAACTAGCACTCTGAGGATAGTCAATTGACCACATCTGTAAAAGAAACACAGTTGAGTGTTACTACATATGTGGTAAAGAGCTGCCCAGTCAATGGCAGTTCTATAAAAAAAGAGATTTATCCAAAACTCAGTGGGACTTTACAAGGTAAGAAGCTGTAAAGCTTGGTTGATTTCAGCCTAGCTATTTTCTGTGTTATGCTGTGCCATCATATTTGCTTTCTATCTCTTCTTTAGAGCTCTATGTATTCCATAAGGTGTGTGTTACCTTAACATCACTACAGACCAGATATTTGCCCCGAAGAACACCGTTGCCAGGATGGTTGATCTTTGATCAAGGCAAGGCACAGACATGCAACACAACATGGTGCAAATCAGTCAAATTGTAAATTAGTATTTTTCTGACCTTTGCTAATCACGTGCATGGTTGGCACACAGATCAAAGCTCTCTTCTGCTTGGCTGTATGTGTAAGGCAAACACGCTCTTTCCTGCAGAGAAGAGCTGTGCACTACATGTGCTGAGATATTTTTTGCCTTCTTTTGCTGCAAGTTGCTCAGTGCAGAGACTGTTTTATTGTATGAGTGTGTGAGTGTGTACACCTACTGCATTTGGCACAGAAGGTCCTTTCTGCAGAGAAGGGCCTTAGGACAACTGCCACAGGAGAGTCACAGCTTAGCAATCTAATGCACTGCCTGCCAGAGGTATTCAGTCTGTTCTTTCCTAACAAACTAAAACCCAAAGACAAAGGAAAAGAAGTTACTTTTCCATCCCCAAACTGAATCTTACTATGCTTGTCATTAGAAATAACTCTGTCTTGATTTTCCTTTCATTATCTTCATATTTCATATGAAAAATATGCCTTTCTCTCCCTGTCAAAGTCAGTTCCCCTTAACAGGATTCACTGTCTTGACTTTTATGTTCCTGCAACAAGCAATCAAGGGCAATGTTGACAAGCAGCAAAATCTCACCAGCCTTATAAGATGAAGGAATTGGGATCACTGTCATAATACTAGAAGGACCAAATAAACCAATTTTATAGGCCAAAAATACCTAAAATTCATTTATATTGCCATCAGAGAAAAAGAAGAAGAGCGGGGCTATTTAGTAAAATGTGAATTTTAGAGAATTCACGACACCTTATAGGCCTGCTGTATAAAAAGAAACCTATTCACAGTACCTTGCTGCAAAGCTTGCATTGTTTAAAGAACCCCTGCCACATTCTAATGGAATTTTCACAACTGAAGGATTCTAACAGCATCTTATTATAAATTTTCTGTATTTTCCTCACTAACTTCTCCTTCACCTTCACCAAAATCCAAGATATCCGCACACAAATAGAATTCTTCACTATCAGCCTTCATGACCTTCCAGAATCACTGAGGAGCGCCAGTATCCACTCTTTAGAATTAATGTTTCTTTCCCTCTGCACCTTCTCTGCAAGCAGGACACCCCAAAAAGTGTTTCTCTGACATAATCTCAGGCTTTCTGGACTCTGTGCCATCTATCAGCCTTGAGGACTAAGTTCTATGATGGGGCAGGTAATGTTTGCAGTGATGCTCACTCTTTGGGCTCTGCAAGGAAACATCAGCTCCCATTTATGGCTTTTGCAATCTCTTCATCTGATGGAGAGCTCTAAAGTCCCAGGCAAAATTCCCTGCTGTGCTTGGCGCTGTTGAAGAGTAGGAGACAATTCTGCCCACCAAAGATCACAGTCTGAAGCTGAACAAAGGTGAAGTAAGTATATGTATCAAGTAAGGATAGCAGCAGAGAGCAAGTTATGTGAAAATTAGTGTTGAATGTGACTCATTTTGCAAGATATGGGATACAAGCACAAAAATGATGTGGATATCAGTAATCCCTTTGCATGCTCCCTACTCCTGTCATCTGCAAATTTAATAAAGGTGTCAATGGCAGAACTGTTGGAAAGAATAGCTTCATGTAGAAGTACAAAAGACAAATGGAACAAACTGATACGAGAAGCTGAAATCACTTGCACCATCAAAAGTCAACAAGAAAAGCTAGTAAATGGAGAAAAGCAGAGGTCTGAAATCAATATGCTTGTAATGGATACAGCGAAACCCAGAGAACTGGTGGAGTTTCTTCAAGAGTAAATTAAAATAGTGGGATAATCTCTGCAGAAATATTTGCAAGACATATATGAACATCTGAGATGCATGGTGTAAGGGCAAAATAGAGGGGTTCACTAAAACTGAGCTGGGAATTAAGACATGTTCAGTTAAGAAGTCTAGCAGTATTGACCTCCTGAGTAGAACAGCCTGCCTTTGATGAGGAATAGATGACATAAAGGACAAATGTAAAGTGAAGAATGAATGAGTGCTGACATTAAGGTGTTGAACCTGAGTGACAAAGGACAATAGAGGCCATGTAAGTTGTGATAAAGGCAGGGAGGATTTGGTAGAGACAAAACCACTTTCTATTTTCTTCTGATAACTTGGATGGCAGACCACTTCTTAGATAACCAGCTGAAAATCTAACCTCTTCCTGTTAGAAATGAATCTACTTTTGCTTTTCTAAGGGCTCAGTTTTCTTCCTGTTTTGAGTAGAATTGCCATTTGCTGATTGACTGTTTCTGTAGTACTTCAAACAGGAAAATTTTCACTGTTGATGTTGCAAGATAGGTATAAGATAATGAAGGGAATATATTTCATTACTTTGCAGACTAGCACTGGGTAATCTGTTTAATTCCTGCACTATCCTTATAAGGGTTGGGGTTTTTTTGATTCAGTAATATTGATTCAGTACCTATTTTCCTTCACTGTCCTTTTTCTGCAACTGCCAAAATAAGGACCTATGATTTTATGAAGAGTTTTCTCTTTGTTAGTGTTGTCCAGGAAACCATTTCCCAGGCATCTTTGTGTTCAGACCTGATGTATGTCGCTCTGACACAGTGAAGGCTGGGCTAAATTTCTAAATCTACTTATCAAACCTTGTTTATTTGCAATGTATGGAAAATAGAAATTTTAAATCACAAGAGCCTCCTCATACATGAACTCCAGCATGTTAATATTAACCTTTTAATCTCTGTAGTACTTTCCAAAAACTAACACAGAATTCTCATCCTCACAGGGGCACGTAGTAATATCATTGCCATTTCTGGAGGATAGAGAAGCTCAGATGCAGAAAGGTTAGCAATCTAACCCCAAAGCGCCGAATTTATAAACCCCCCCCATTAAATAATCCATTAATTGAAATTAGCTTCCACCATCAGGACACAGTAAATGATTGGCTAGAGATTAACGAATATGGTAGTCACGGTTTGTGGTAACAACAGAAGATCTGCCAGTCCACTGTTAAATTCATTTGAACATTCTTCCTCTCTGCAAAAGCAGTGAGTGCATGGCCTATAAAGGCATACAACAAATAAAAACAATAAGCACAACATGAAGTGTGTCTTGCTGAGCTGCTGAGGAACAACCAAATACGCTTCACAACTCATGTTGTAGGGGAGAGGCATAAAACCTGTGGATAGAGTGTGGACATCAACTCCCAGTTTATGCTAGGTTTGCCACTGAAAGCAAAGGACATATTTTACACAAATGTATCAGGAAAGAGCTTTTATGGTAGCCGTGACAACTGTAGAACAACTATCTAGTTATTTTGTGTTAGAAGAACCTTTAGGATGACTCCCACACCTTACTTATAGCACCCAGAAAGAGCCTCTACCTCTGGGATGAGGTCAAGGTGACCTTGGTAACTAACGAGGGAAGGTGACAGAAGACTCAGCACAGACCTTGAATCTGTTTGAGTTTTGTAAACAGAAAATCTTTAAATGATACATTTCTTTCCTTTTGTACTTAGAAGAAGAGTAAGGTAGGAAAAAAAAAAGGTTTGATGGAGGTGAAAAACATTAAAATGGTCTGACTCGGCAGCCAAGAAAAAAGCTCAATTAAAACAAATCTAAGTGCTAGCAACAGATACCTAGACGTATAGGTAACCATCAGCTCCATCAGTTTGTCCTTCAAAACTGGCTGAAATCTTTCACACAAAGCACTTTCAAAATATGTTGAAAAATCTTTTCAAAATTCCTTTCTTTCTGAGAATATATTGTCTGAAGAGACACAATATACAATATATGTAAAAAAGCAAACTCATAGCGAGAGGGACTTATTTGGCTCATCCAATACAAAGCAAGCGTGGAACAGCACACTACTTCTATTTGCTTATGGTTGTTCTGTCTGAGGAAATGAAGATGAAAATGCTCATACATCTCTCTAACAAACAATAGCTGTCATTCAGACAGATAGCAGTAATCAGCTACTTGCAGAGGCAGTGGGAGCAGTCAATGCAGAAAGATTCAGGATATCCATATTTAAAATAATCTCACTACCTCCCTGCTATTTTGCTCAGGAAAATCATTATTGAAAAAGCAACATAAATCCACACACACAAAAAAATCCCATTTAAAAGAGTTTGCAGTAGCAATTTCTATATTCCTTGGCAACAGAGACTCACAGAGTTAAGGTGGTATAAACCTCATAAAAGGCTGGTAGAACACCACAAGGTCTCAGATGCAAGAACTTTCAGTGTGAATCTGTTTTGGTTTTTTGTTTTTTTTTTGAAACAGCACCAATGGGTGGCATTACTGTGAATTTAGTCCTATTATAAATTATCACTATAGGAGAATTATCCCTAAGGTTGTAATATCTTAAGTGTATTGTGATACATCATTCTGTTTACTCTCCTCTCTTCCTCTCAGTGCTGTCTCCCATCGAGCACTGTGAAACAGCACAGAGGAACAAGTTGTTTTTTTAGTACTACATGCCAGAATCAACGGCTGCTATTCTTACTGTGTCCAGCATCAATCTGAAGAAATGTTAAGAGTATGCAACTCTAATGTCAAATAACAGAAAAGCTAATGACTAATGTCCCTATATGTATCTTGAGATGGCTAATGTGTGCAAGGGCCAGAATTATTTTGGAGTCTTCATAACACAAGTCAAAAAAGAAACATCCCTAAAATAAGCGGGAAGCAAGCTGACACAGTGCGATAAAACTTCAACGACATTATTGAATTCCAGTGTCTTAAAAGCCATAGTGAATTTGGCCCCCTACATGGACACAGAGATTGAAAAAGGCAATTAATCCTCCACATGAACGAGAAGTGAGACGACGCTTACTGAATTGTTAAACCTGAAACGAAGTATTTCCTCCACAAGTTTATGATACTGGAAGGTATATTTCCCTTTACACTCCAAAATCCCGGGCCTATGGACTCAAAAGGATCGCCTTCAGGCAGACCCTCCTTGGAACAGTTTGATCAACTTTTACCAAATTTGAACAGAGATGAAAACTGGTCAGGACTAAGGAACTGAAATCCTCCTGTCTGGCCACAGGGTGTCCTCCTTGCTCTACGCTTTGGCCCCAGATGACCAGTCTCTGCAGGGGAAAAAGGTCTTTATTAAAAGAAGTTCAGTTAATGGATCAGAGGTCTGTAGTTTGCTCAGCCCAACCTGCTTATATTCATTAATTATGATACAATACACACTGAGGTTACTCTTTCCAGTTTCCTTATGCTATTTATTTTGCCTTGACAGCTGCTGGTGTTGCAGTCATAGTTTTGAGGTAGTTAGACTATCACCCTCTCTTCAAGATTTGAAGCTGCATTAAGAGGGTGTCACAGAGACAAGAAGTTCAGTAATGCTTTGCATGTTTCTTCTGTCACTCACATTAAGAACCAGGGACGTTCAGGGAGACCATCCAGTTCACATCTCTGCTAATACAGGATGCACTTGCACATGTAATAATACTCAGTCCAGTTCAATTTTCAAATTGATTCTTCTTCTGCTCTTAGGGAATTATTGTCATGGCTAACAGGGCTTACATTTAGACCTGAATTTTTTCTTTCATAATCATATCACTTTACTTTCAGTTACCCCTATCTCTACCCTAAGAAACCTTGTGCCTTGCTGGGCATTGTCACACCTTAAATGTATATAAGCCGCTCCTTTCAGTTCTCCTCAGACTGCATTGTTTTAGGAATATGTGGGAAGGGTAGGGTGTGGAGGGGTTGAAAACATGGGAATTGGGAGAATCCTTCCACTACCCATTTACCTGAGATACTCGTAGAGTCCATACATGGGCAAGAAGTCAATGTCAGACAGAAACATGTATGGTGTGCTGATATGCTTCATGGCCACATTCCTTAGCAGATTTACAGGATAGAACTGCCCCTCCTTGTACACGATATGGTAGCCAACATTGTGGCGGCTCATAAGAACTTCTGAGCCTTGGGCGTAGCGCAGAAATTGCTGGGCTTCTGCATCAGAAAGATAGAGTGCCAGGCTGATTGGACCTTCCCAGTGTTTGCAGATAGCTTCAAGCATCTGGAGCCTGAAAGAGAAAGGGTAAGAGTAAGAAAAGGCTGTCTCTCTCTTTGGGACTCTGCCTGCGTTTGTCTTATCAAATGTGGATATCTGTCTCTAAGTGAGACAGATTGGGGTCACTTCATATGCTGTGGAAAGCAACGGATATTTCTACGGCACAATTCATCTCATCTAAGGTGATGTCTCCTTCTGGATAGACAGACTGCACCCTAGATATGCCTACTGCTTTGAATACAATACAAGGGAGCCTAAGACAGCCCTAGCTCAGATACACAAAACCACAACTCAGCTATGTAAGGCTAGGTGACATCAACATCATCCTTTCTGCCTAAAACATTGAGGCTGCAGGAAAAAACACAGGGATGATGGGAGCTTTTAGCAGTTGCAGTGATCTGTCCATGTGGGTCTATTTACAGGATAAGAGGTTCGAAATCTTAATCCGTGTCTAGTGCCAAATTCACACTTCAGGTCAAGCTATTCTCATATGCTAACATGCTACAATGCTCTTCAACAAGCTTGTGGAGGAAAAAGAGACTTACAGATCATTTTACCTCCTGTTCAGGAAAACCTTCCACAAATTTTTGGAAGGTGGTTAGACAGTCTCAAAAGCTGTTAGAAGTGACAGTTCAAGGGAATACTGGCTTATATGAACATTTGCATTGACTAGAAGAAAACACGCTGCCAGGGAAAGGGCAAAAGGATGACACACCAATACAGATGGGATTTACTATGTGTAGGGAGTAAGGAGAGAAGGAAGGAGAGACATGGCATTACTGTGGAACATCAAAAGAACATTTCAGATAAAATTTAAAGTACTGATTTGTATATATTTTACCAGTATCTCAAATTTCATGAAATATTTTTTAAGACAGGTTGTATCAATGTTTTGTTTTGTTTTTTTTTAAAAATCATCCAGCAGTTACAATACTACTGATGAAAATAACAAAAAACCTCATAGGCAAACATAAATCAAACCCAGCTTGGTCAAAATTGTTTAAGTACTTTGAGTAATTTATAAAGAATTGCCTAGAGATTAAGACATGCCATCCAAAAATACAGCAAGGACTGATTACAAATACTCTTGAGTTAATACAAAGGGAAATGAACCTATACAGCCTAGTCAGATATTCTATTAAAAATTAGGAAAGTAGACTATGCCACATGATTATCTTCTCTCTTTTCCAAATTCACATTACTAGATTTTTCCTATTAATATTTATAGAGAACACAAGAAAACTTTTCTGCATCATTGTAATCAGAGAAAATAATTTTGCCTTCCTACTATATCCCTTAGCTTTGCAGCAGAAAGGAATGATATACTCGTTCCAGCAAACACACATTCTGATTTAACATTAATAGCTTTTTCCTGCATTTCTGAATGATCATGATGACATCCGAGACAATATAATAATATTTTCTTAGATATGAGATACTATGTTTAATAGTCTATACCCGATACATTATTTTCTTTTTATCTGTTATTGAAATAAAGTTCATAATCAGCACAAACCATACAGCTGAATTAGAAACACAAATCAATAAAAAAGATGTAAAAAGTATGTGAAGTCTCTAGGTTTGTACAAATAATAAATAGAGAAAAATGCTTTATTCCCTCCTTTTCCAACACAGTGGAAATCCATTAATTGGGAGATTCCAATTCATTAGCACTCAGATTTAGGGCAGCCTTTTAAAAATGGAATACTTGCCTAGCAAGAAATACAGCAAAATGCCTTTCAACAACTCTATGAAGTGGACAAATGGCATACATAACTTATTTAAATGGCACACCTGATAATGCCCACAGGGCTTTTCACGATACTTAAGTGGGAACTGGGTTTTTGCTGGTATAAATTTCCAGCTGAACAGCTTAGTGCCCTTCAGAATACTCCATTTTGCTGTGTTGTTCTCACTGACAGGCTCCACTTCCACAAGTTTGATAAAGGGACTGCTAGTGATGCTCCATGATCTGCTCTCTGTAGATTGTTACATTAGCCTCCTTCAACCATAAAACTTTGAATTCCAAGTTTCTAAGCACAACACGACCAAGTTGTTTTAGTTTTGCTAGCAGTCTTGAGGAATGTATTCTCTTAAGGACTCTAGAGAAAATGAATATGCTCTTGTACTGCATTCTAATGAGGTCATCATTTAGTTGATCATTTTCTTAGAGGTCTGTTTCAGTCAAGAGAATTTTTCTGGAATTCAACAGTTTTGTGAGTTTGTTTGTTTTTACTCTTCTTAAGAATACTCAGCCAGTTTACCATTCATTCTTACCCAGACTTCAAGCATTGTAATGCTAATCACGTCTTTCCTTGTCCATATCCTGATCTCGCATTTTTGTAACTCCCAGTCTGATTTCTGAACCCCAGATACACACGGTGCTTCTTAAAAAGGCTGCCTAGCCAAAACACACACATGAAAAACACAGTGACGCAGTGAAGCCATCACTGAAGAAAATGTCACATCAGTATAAAAGGGGACAGTTAACCAGTAACAAACCAACAGTGGACAAGGACTGTCTGAAAGCTTTTATCTAAAGCCATTAATGTCAGTGCATAAACTGCATCCCTTTCTTGCATTCTCCAAGCCTATAGCACAGGCAAACATAAGCCCATCAGGATAGTCATATCGGTCTCATCTCCAACAGGGCTATAATTGGAGACATTGGGAGTTGCTTTTCTGCCTTTCCACTTCTCAGATGTTCATTTGAAGGAACAGTGCGGCAATGTCGCATATAGTGCATTGTTTATGTACATGTCATCTTAGATCTGAGACACTACTCTTAAATGTCTACAGCTAAGCTGGAGGAATTTAATAAAAGTGGTTTAAAGAAGCTGAATAAAAAAATGAGGCAGTAACTGAAAGAAGTGAAAGAAAACAAAGCAGCTAAACAGTTCTTTGGTATCATATTATTTATTGATTTTAGCTGAAAGAAAGTAGTTCCAGCTGAAATCAATAATTTATAGCAACACACCAATGATGTGGGGAAGATTTTTCCTGCACAGTACCAAGAGGGCTGTTCTTCCTGAATAAAAATGTGTGGTTCTGTCTATCAATAAAAACACATGCCCCAGTGAGGACCCAGAAAGGGAAACAGATGCTTAGACTTTGCATCAGTGCCAGTGAATCAGCACTGAGCCCCAGCTCATTCTTTTGAATTAAATTCTGGGGGGAAAATCTACCATGTGCACACATCAGCTTTACTAATTCACTATGGCGTTTGCTCAGGGTCTGACTTAATTTATTTCTTTAGTTTTTTACTCAAAGGTTTCTGAATACTTAAGAAATGTTTCCTCAATTAAAAATCAACAGAACGGACACTGATGCACATAGCAAACAATGACACAATGTGCAGGATACAGTGCTGAGGCACTGGTGAAACAGAATAGCCCCCATTCACTCCTGTTTATTTTTAAAACAACTGGTACATGTTTTGTTGATATGAATTCCTCTGACTCTCCTGGGATACTGCTGACCTTCCACAGATGTAGCAGCGGTGATATACATGGGTCATGTACTCTGTATGTGCTCTGCTAAATGAAATACCAGTTTCTGGTTAATATTCAAGTAGTTCTGGCCTGTTTTGCAACACACTCTGATAGCAGCAAACACAAAGTTTGGACTAGATTTGAATCAAGAAGTGGGAGGATAAAAGAGACTGACAATTCAAAATTTCACAAAACTGACTGATCCGGACTGCACTTTCAGAGCTCTGAAAAATTACAATGAATTGCAACGATGGGAATCAGAAAGCTGCGTGTGGAACTTGTCACAAAATAAATTTTTTTCCCAAATGAAATTGCAGTTAAATTCCACTCTACATCAGAACTGAAATTTGAAAAGAGTTAAAATAGAAATGTTATTCTGAAAATAAACACTTGTATAGAAATTACTCCTCTCAAAAGGAGTTTTTTTTAATTTCACAGTAGCACATTAAAAAAAATAAAGTTTTATTTTCAACTTCCCAATTTAAAACTATAATGTTTAGTTTTGACTTTCACTATAGGAAAAAATCTCTAATTGAAATTTTCCGCAAGAAAAATGCCAATGAAAGCAAAACTATCATTGTATAAGGAGGAAATATCATGTATAAAAACTCGGTCAACTACAACCGCTTGTGTACATCTATTACAAACATCTCCTCTTTTTTCCTAAGCTGCTGCAAAACTCCCATGAATTAATAATGCCTCACAATCTCATGAACTCTACACACACTTGTGTGTGCACTGCAGAGCTGAAGTCTGGATGTATGTGTGATATCCACATGTTCTTCTACTAATTCAAGAAAGGTCTTACAGTATGACATTTAAGATTCTATGAAAGTGAGGGTTTTTTCCTTCTCCCAAAGCATTACATACTTGGATTTATCAGTAAGAAGATATTCATTGTCTCACACTTCCAGATGAACAAGAGAGTTTCCCTACCTGTCCATTGAAAGTTGAGCCACCAGCGTCACATCAGTATTGTCAGAAGCAGGCTCGTATTCATAATGTAGAAAATACAAATGAGTGCGATGGACGGTGAAACGTTCTCGACGAAATTCATAGCATAAATCATCCTCATCCAGCTCAGACAGCTGTTTCTGGAGCTGTAAGGGAATAGAGGACATAAAGGTAAGTTCTTTATAACTATTTTAGCAATTCAGAGAGAATGAGGAGATTGGTAACTTGCAGCATGATGCAATGGGAAGTGGAACAGGGCTTTTCCAAGCCTCACTCCCACAAGTCACTGGACAAGAGATTAGAAGAAAGCACTTGTAAGTAAATTGATAAGGCAGACAAAGCATTGTGCTATGGTCTATATACTGCACATATTATCTGTATTACATATTTCCAACGTCCAGACTAACAATAAAACAGTAAGTACCATAACTTTAATAATCACCAGGTTTCAGAGTTAATGCTCCAACGTGATGCATAATGTCATTCCTTATTATAACAGAAGCAGTGTTTCAAACTACTTGTATGCATACAGCTCCAACAGATAAGCCTCAGTGGCAGATTAAACTTGTACATGCTGGACCAAGCAATTCCCTTTCTGTTGCCTCTCTTGGAGAATAGTAACTGCTGCTAGCAGTAAGGACAGACAGCTGGAAAAGTAACATCTTGAAGTGATTATTATTCCATTTCTTGAGATTTATGTATCTGCACCAGTTCCATTTTGCACAAAAATATTCTTTCAAATGCAGAGGTGCCAGAATTAAGCCTACACTTTTAACGGGATTTATGCTTCTGGATATCTAGTTTGAGAAATCCAGAGAATGGCAGATTAGCAAAGAACAGATTTTTTTTTGGCTTCCTTGGAAACCAAGCCCCTTCAAAGTCAAAATGGGCATCTCAAAGCAATCCAATCCCAAGTCACTTAGACATGTAACTTTAAGAGTACAGAAGTTTAGCTTTGGGGAAAGAAGTAAGAGAAAAACTGCTTATGCAGCTGACCAATTCCACCCCTGAACTGTATTATTTTAAAGCCAAATATCTGGCTAGATTATTTAGCATGCATTAATTTAATAGGAAACATCAGTCATATCTGCTGTAAAATATACTGCAAAATATAATGAAGATGAAAATTAGATATGGTCTTAAGATGTCAAATAAGAGTTCTATTTGTGTTGCTCTAAACTGGAGGTTATTAATAAAGTTATTATTTTTATATTTTATTTCTTAAAAGTATCCTAGAAGAACAATACAACTGCATACTTATCAGAAAATAAGAAAAATACGAATATCATGGAAATTTTACAAGTTTTCATAAAAATGACAGTGTACTTCAAAACTGTCTCATGTAACAAACAGATTATTGATACAGACATTCATTTTGATTTAAAAACCTCTTCTTTTTGTTCTATTCAGAAGGCAGTAATAGTTTCACCATCTCCAAGAAAAAAAATGGAAAAAGTAGGTGTTTCTTGTTCTAATACTTTGTTAAGAACCATTGTTCTTGGAACTATAAGGATAATGGATGCTATCACAATAATGCTTACAGCCAAATGTTTTCCTGTAAAGACTGATGGAATAATTTCCTGATGTTTTTCTGTACGTCACTCTATAATCTTCTAAATAACAAAAAAGCCTCCTTTGATTTCAATGAGTTTTGGATCAGGCTCTCATTTTCCTGTGCTATTGTTCTGCACGAATCTTAAAACATCCCTCAAGAGAGAATGCTTTTCGAAAGACAAGAGTCCGAATCTGACTCTCTGAGTCTTTACTCACACAAAACTTCTTTTGAAATCAAGATCTCTTTGGGTAAAACAGAAATCAGGAGTTATTTTATGTATTCTTGGAGTTCCATTCATTCTACTTTACAAATAATTATTCAGCTGTGCCGGTACTTTATTTTTCCAAATCATATTCAAACAATATTTGAATTAAACTCAGTATTTACAACAATGACGAGAAAGAATATTGTATCTTTGTGTTTCTTTTTTGAAAAGAGATATTAGCAAGCCCTTAATAGAATTATCAAGGAGACAATTGACATTCAAATGGTTAAAACAAGAGCTAAGCACACTTCAGGGATACCTTACTATCCTGCTATATGTAAAAATGACCAGGGTAGAAGTTTATAATTGCACAGCAGCTATTAACCAGGCAGTCACTGAGTGATTATCAAATTATATTCAAGTTGCAAGCTAAGAGGATACAATTATGAATTAAAGAATAACATTTGGAACTAAATTATGGCTTTGTGCACTACAGAGCCCTGAGACGGGGAAGAGGAGGAGACAAAACTTCTTACAGGCCCCAGTATTTTGATGTTGAAGCTCACCAAGTCGCAAAGTTGGGGATGGAGGTGCAGGTAGGCTGTCAGGGGGAAGCCCAAGCACATGCTGTCTGAGGTGCCCGGCTAATATGCAGGCACCATTTGGCAGGATCAGACACACACACCTTCATCAGCACTTTGCATGAACGCTTGTGCAATCTTTGCCTGCACATACCAGGAGTCTAAACTGCCAGGCAGCCTTAGCAGCCACTCTCAGCAGGTTGGGCAAATACAACTTACTTAAGGTGTGCTCCTTCAGGCAGGACGAGTACAGGACAGGCTGTGATTTGGCCCATAGCATTGCCACTGCCTACCTGGCAAGTAGTCTGAGCTAAGGACAGACCCATCCTGTAAGGGTTAGCCAAAAGGCACTTTAATGTAATAGCATGAGATTATCCACATGAAAACTCTCTCCCACCGGAAGCAATGCCAAATTTGCTAGGCACTCTGGGTTTGGTCTGGTAAAACCCATAAGCTCCTCACTGAAGCTAATGGCATGACGTGGACAAATTATTAGGACCAACAGCTGGGAGCTCACAGTTAATGCAGTTTAAGAGTCTTTTTCCCTCTGTCACTTTCTTTGTTCCCCTCATTCATACATACACTCACATACCTATGTCCCAGTATCCCATAGACATATAGAGGCTGCTTCCTCTTTACTATGAAGCGACACATACAACCTATAAATACATATTGTATACAGTCATGCAGCATTTTTTACACATCATAGAGAATATTAAAGATGCATGACATTCAAAAGATAGGGAATTATCTAAGACAGACAGGTATATATCCTTAAATATATCTCTTTCTGAGTTAACTCATATTGTTTTTCAGTTACATGATCACATAAAACGTCTCTGGTGAAATAATCTTATCTACAGCATGTGTATTGCATGATCCATTATTTACAGACAAAGAAATTATAGCTTGGTTTAAGGTTTGCTCCTACATTATGTCTTGTTGAAAAGATGGGTTTATAATGGGAATGCTGACAGATCTATGAAAAAAGATGCTTGCTCAGACACAATGCAACATCAAAATGAGGACCTTAACAACATTTGGATTTGATAAAAAGATGGCATCTCCGTTATGAACCCCTCCATTATACTTACAATGTGCCTAATACACCAAAGAGTTCTTAGCTGTAGTGTGACAGCATATGCTCTCATAAGTGAATATCTGCTCAGCATAGGTTTCAACGTTTATACAAGATTTTCAACACTAAGGCTACATGCCACTGAGCACATGGGAAATGTCACCTCTAGGGAACACCCTCACAGTTGAAAATTGTATTATTTTCAGACTGTGTATGGTAGATGTTCTCTTAGGAAATTATGCAGTGGGAAACAACAAGTGCTTTCATTAACAATATGATGTTACTTGTTTCAGAAATAAAAATTACAGCCATGACATGCATAATATCAAAACAAATAGGCAAATTTATATATATAAAAAAAATGTTAAATTACTTCTCTGTGCAACCAGTTCTGGAAGGTGATCAGACTTCACCTCAGAAAAAGAAGTCTTTTAAGCTAGGCTGACCAGAGAGTCACAGGTAGGCCACAAGGTACTCGACTCTACCAGAAATCATCATGATTTACCAGGTCTACTTGTCTGACAAATATATTTGTATTAGATGAGGTGCTGTTTTCTATCCATGTGATTGATGGCAGACCCATGTGATACATGACATACAACATGTATCTTTCACCGGTACTGGTTAGTCTGCTCATAAGTCTCCCTTCCTAATGCTGTTTCTACTGTAAACAAATTTGTGATTGGCTATGGGTATTTTTACCTGCTGTGTCACAGACGCAATTTACTTCCCACCAAAATCTACAGGATTTCATCTCTGATGAGATCAATCCACAATCCAGGATCAGAATTATTTTCTTGGGATTAGAGATATTTTAAAAAACCCACCAACAAACAATGGTTTGTGTCTAGAGGCTATTTAGATGCTGGGAGAGATAAAATCCATAATATAGGCATCTCTCATAAAATGTTTGAGGTGAGGTGAGACTAGGCTTAAGTCACTCACTCCATATCATGCTGACATATGAGCTGCTTAGATGAAAAGTTTTAACCTTCAAATCATCTTTTCGTCTCCCAGGTGTATGCAGTTAAGATTCACAGCACAATATCAACTCATCTTATTCACTGAAATGAAAACTAACACCAGCCCAGGATGAAACTATAATCTGGTTATAAACTGCAGCATTTTCATTTCCTCCTGTGTAGCTCTCCCAGTTCCCGCCAGTAGGCAATTTGGATTGCAAAATTTAGCATTTTCGAAGTGTGTGAATTAACTGTTGCCTTTAGTATGGCATAAACAAAGCAGATGATGACATAGGGAGGAAAAAGCATTCACTGAGTCTTGTTTGGGATGATCTATATAAAGTGCTTCTGGCTTCTCCAATGATTAGTAATAAAAGTCAGACTAATCCAACGTCAATTAAACCTTCTTTTCTCCCATGCCACAAAATTTTGCACATTTACTATGGGTCAAATTGAGCCTTCTGTGAAGCAAAGCTTTGCTAAGGACAAAGAGGACAGTGTGTGAGCAAGCTACCTGGAAAGACGTGTTTTCCTGCAGCATGTAAAAAGTAACTAATATTCTTGCTGAATGGAAGCAGTGGCTTATAGGGACGGCAAACAATTATCACAATTCAAAACTCATTTCTTAGTCATGCATATATACAGATAGTATAAAGTACAATTTCCCTTGACCTCAGCTGCAGAAGTCAGATCTTGGTAGCCTTTTGCATCTCCTTTCCCCAGTTCCTTGCCAAACCTTCTTGGCTGAGCTGTTTCCAGACCTCTCTTGCTACAGTGCCTTGACAGGTTGGTCTCCTTGCTTTTGGTTCCCCCCCCCCATCTCAATTAACTCTTTCCTTTCTGCTTCTGAACTAGCTTTCAGCACTTTTATACGTGAATCTGGATTTTTTCCTCTGTACCATCTGGACATCAGTGAGGGCAATGGACGCTCCTCAGAACAGAGATCGAACAGGTTCCTGCTCTCAACTTTACTGTCCAGTCAGAACCTGCCATGGAGCTTTCAGAAGAAACAGTCACAGAAAATGCCAGTCTTTGTCCAGGTCCCCTGTCCAAAGCAAGCTCAACTCTGCTGTGTTATTTGGATACATATAATCTGGTCAGATATATCCATGCACTCTCCTAAGAAAGTGTCTCCAGAGACCTAAGCCTCTTTAAGGTCAAAGAAAACACTACTGACAATGTGTAATCTATAATTTTTTCAGTCTTATAATTTGCCTAAGTCTTTACCAGATTGGCAAAAGCCATGTTCCTGGCCCCAAAGCCCATTTCTTCCCTGGAGTATAGTGTATTTCCATAAAGAGAACTTGTAGTGTGGGCAACCCCATTAAGCTTTTCTTCATGTTTCACTTTAAAAAATGAGAAAAAATTTAAAAAGAGGCATACCACCATGACAAAAAAAAAAAATCCTAGTCCACGTGATTCCCCATCTAGCAATATTATAAGTAGTTGAAGGTGGTATAATGGCAATTTTCAGGAAACTAAGAGGATGGGCTACCAGCTCAGCATTTAATAACAATAACAGCTATAAAAATAGAAACAACACAGCTGGGCAAGTCAGGATATCACCCATATGCATCTGAAAGATTATGTCATGACAAAATAGAAACTATAAATTCCAGTTCTACAAAATACGCAGTGTTCTGAAATTCTGCAGAAGCAAAGGGTGCGCAAAGTATCAGTCTGACTGCAAGTGCAGCACCCTGATACTGATTTGGAAGCTCCTTTTGCATGCTCTTTTTAGACTGAGAAATTGCTAAATTTGTTAGTAGGCATTATAAAATGTGGCAGATTGCTAAAATCTCCTGTTCTTCTGGTGGATATTGCAAGCTGCCATGCACAGTCATTTACTAATATTAAGAACCTCTGGTTTTGCACAAAAAAAGTAAATATACAAACGCACAATTAGTAAGTAAGTATACATCTAAGCAACTTTTGGATTTAACGCTGTGGTAGAAGTACCTGGTGAGTTTTCTGCAGGAAAGAAATTTTATGAGAATACTAAAAGGTTGAGTGTGTGCTTGTGTGCTACAATCAGGCTTACAACGTCTGTCTAACTACAGAGATAGGCTGGTACACAGAATCATAGAATCATAGAATCACCAGGTTGGAAAAGACCCACCGGATCATCGAGTCCAACCATTCCTACCAGTCTCTAAACCATGTCCCTCAGCACCTCATTCACCTGCACTTTAAACACCTCCAGGGAAGGCGAGTCAACCACCTCCAGAAGATCCTGTTGTAATATTTTAGGCTTTATAGTAGGTCCTTTAGAATGAAACACTGGGCATAAGCATTACAAGCCAATAGGTAATGTTTAAATTAGAGATTATTGTAAGCTTTGGCTTTGCGGTTTTGCTAAAATCTTCTGCATTGTATCAAATTAAGAAAGAATGTGTGAGAAGGGGGAAACAGCACAGAATAAGTAGCATGGAGTGACTAAGGACATGCTCCAAAGACCACTTCAGTCAATGGCTGTGTTTACACGAGGATTTGGTTCATATTCTGAATTTCCCCTCCAGAATATGCATATAATGCAAAGGGGTGACTTTAATATCAATTTGCAGAGAAGAGTCTGCTCTGTGTAATCTCGTTTTATTATCAAATAAAGGAGACTTACAGGACTGCTTTATGGTGAGAGCCTCCTGTCCACAGCCTGCCCCTGTAACACACAGGGTCCTTCAGCTTGAATATTTCAAGAAAAGGATAAAACATGTTCGTACACACAGACATATAAGTTTTAACATATAAACAGAAAAATTATCTCAGTCAGTATTTCTTTGCCTCAAATTCTTCAGTTTCAGACTCCTATCTGTTCTGTTCATTCTCATTTTTAACATTTTGGAACTTAATAACAATGCTGTTTGGGTACAGCTGAAGATCAACGACTGACTAGATCAGGACTATGCAGTACAAGATCCAAAGACTGCCTTTATACCTCTTAAAATTCAGTCTGTGTTATTGTACGTCTTTAGCAAACATTAAATATAGAGAAGTACTAATCCTTCCACATATAAATAGACATCTATATTTAAGCATACATGTATGCACACACATGCACAGAGGAAGAATAAGAGAGATTAATGTAAGGTCTGATTACCTTTTAAGCTAATGCCTTTTACATCTCTCTGGCACTGAAAAAAGTCCTTAAAAAGGGAAGATACATAATTTACACTCATTTTAAGGCCATTTCAATACTGATGAGAAGTGTAAAGGGGCCTTAGAGTAACAGAACCAGCCCAGCATTACCCACTGCCATACTTCCTTTTCACATTTCACAGACATTTGCATTACAAATGAGATTCCCTAATTACAAGCTGCATTCTAAATAAAACATCATTATAAATATTAAACTGTTGAGTAGCAATGGCTGGCACATGGGAGCAGTACCTTAAGGGCAGATGCTGATATAGCCACACTGAGAGTGACAGGACTCACATCAAGCCACTGCTTCTTCCACAACAGGTTTCAGTGCATTTACTGCTTAAGTAATTCTGATTATAAAAACCAGCAGAGCTATTCTAACATTTTGTCCACTGGTCCACAGTGCATAGAATCACAGGTAGCTGAAGGAGCACCTTCTGCCCATATGAAAAAGCTAGCATAATGAAGCCCTATTATATTTTTGGGCTGCTGTTCTCATTTCAGAAAAGAAAGAAAAAACCGCCTTAAATTAATCAGCAATTCCTACTTCATATGTATTTGACTTTGCAGAGATTATAGCCTTCTATGTAACATATACGTTTACGAATCCTAATGTAAATGCATAGCTGCATCTTGCCAGACAAGAAGTCCATCTAAAGCAGGCTGGCTACCTAGAGAGGTATGTAAAACCAGTGTAAGTGTACAGAGATGCTTTCTAAGAACACTCTTTTAGTCCTGAACTTGTGGATAAACACTTTTTGTACCAAAGCTTAAGAGCTCCTGATTGATTTTCTCTCCAGGAAGAGTCACTTTTGAACATACGTACATTTTTAGCAACATTACCTCCTGCTCAAAGCTTCATTACATTGTGGGTAAAATGCCTATCTTTGTTTTGAACCTGCTTCTTGCTATTTCCATTTCATGCCCCCTAGTTCTTGTACTGGGAGGAATGAAAAACAGTGGTTCTTTGCTCACCCTACAAGATGCTCTGCTTATGATTAGTCTGCAACAGATCATGGCAATGTATTGTATTTTCATAGGACACCCGTGACACTGTATGTGTTATGTAAGACAGTGATAGAAAGAGCCGTTTTTATGATAATCCTATTCTTATGGTCTCATAACTTCAAAGCTGAAACTTGCTTTTTGTATTCAAAAAGGACATCGTCAAGTTTAGAGAGGAACTTACATCAAGGGTAGCTAGTAAAAAAATTTCTTAAGTATCTTCTCAAGCTATCTGAAGGTAGATTTTTTTCTATGTGTGATTGTTTAGGTAGAATGCTGTTGAAGTCTTGGTGTGTTTTGGACTTGTGTATTTTTGTATATCTAGCTCATTCTTTTCCAGAATATCTTTTTTTTTTTCCAATTTATAAATGGAAGAATGACTTCGATTTCTTTTTCTGACACAAGCCATACCATATACCATATTGCATTCTACTTGTCTTGAATAAGAAACAGGCTTGAACAGTTAGTCATTTCCAGTGTCTATCAAGTAGGCACAAGTTCAGTAAAATGAGCCATTTTAAACTTTCGGGACTGCCATTTTCAGCAGCAAGAACTTGCATTCGTTGTGCATTGTTCCCCAGCAACTTGTCGTCTAGAATAAATCTGTTTATTAAGAATTTACAGAGCTATGGAAAATACAGCACCAAGATTGACTGCATTAATGCTCTTTTGAACCAACACAACCTACTGTGAATTCAGTACAATTTTAACCTGCATTCCTAAAGTGTGATGAAGGTGTGTTTTGTGGTTTCTCATTTTACCTTTTTTTAAATGTCTCGCTCCCCTTTTCTCTTCCTATCCTGCCCTCTACTCAGTCTATTGAAACTTGATGTCTCTGACTGTCAGTGGTCTTTTATCACATTCAGTTCACTCGATTGTCTAAAAGCCTCTCAGCCTAGCAGAGGATTTGCTTTCACTGTGCACTTGCTCTCATCCTCATCCCTGCTTCAGTCTCCCAGTTCAAGTTTATTTCCAGTTTCTCATCGTTACCCACTGCATTCAGAAGACAGTGGATGATCAAATAAGTATCTGGGAATCCATGCCTGGGGCTAAAATATATCTAATTTCTGAGTCCTATAGTTAAAAAATTGGAATGGCATCTCCTGTGGTCATTTTATCAACAGACTAAATGGAAACACTACAAGCCTCAGTGATGTTATTGATTGCCAATTACCTCCTAACTGCTAATGTGTACATGATACTGGCTTTGCTTTATTGATTTTTATACAGAGAATGTTGTATATTTTAGATTTTTTTTCTTGCAGATAACATAAAATGTTACAGATTCCTCTTTGCTTCCTTTCAGACTATGTAGCCAAAATTGGTACTTGGTCTAGAAATCTCCAGAGACCACTTTATACCCATGTGTATACATCTGTGTATAAACCTTTCAGTTAACAGTTTTTTACGTTGGGATTATATGTACTAAGCCATACATATCCATAAGAACATCTGTATATAAACATCCTTGATTTCAACCATTTTCAAACGATTTGTTTCATCTGAAAGGATCTAATTGCAACTTTTATGCAGACAAACACAAATGCCGCTGTGTTTGGTTAGTGACAGTATAGAAAAGAATGTAGTCTCACAGTCTATGTATACCTTGAAGTATTAACTCATTTTACAGTTTGCATTACAGTAAAAACTCACAGATCTAAATCCAGTAGTCCTGATATTTTCATTTCTTCTCTATTATTTGTGCATTACTATCCATGCTAAAACTGACATCACTGTATGCTGAACAAATATGCAGCAAAAACCAAACCCTTCCACTGGAAAGTTTTAAGTCTAGGGGTGAGATCTGCAAAATTGCTTAATGGAATTAAGAGCCTAAATCCTCATTTTCAGTATGTGACGTTACCTTTGTTGTGGATTTTTAAAAGGCAAGGTAGACAAAAAAAGCATAACAAAAAACAACGGAAAGGCAGGATTAATATGACAGGCTTACAGGTAAGGAACTGAGGCACACAGAGATTAAATAAATTGCAAAGCGTCACTCCTGGAATTTAAGCACTGACCTCAATTCTCCTGAGCCTCTTTGCACTGCATTACCTGCACCACCAACTCTTCAAGTCTTCATGTAACCTGTGCTTGTATGAACTACCCTTTAAATCTTCATGACCGAAACATCCCACTTACATTTTCACTGTTAACATCTGCCTCACTGGGGCAGCCAAAGAGTTCCCGTCTTAGCAAATTCCCATCATATTCCAGGAACGTCAGGTAGAGGTTGCGGAAAAACTCCACGTGCTTGTTTTTCACTCGAAGCTTCTTTGGTGAGTTCCAGTGAATCACCTCAGAGGGAAAAAAAGAGAAAATACATCCTGTGGTTAGAATATAGACTTGCTTTATCTGCTCATTTTATGTGTGTTCAGTTCAATGTCCTCTTACAAACAAATTAACAAAAAAATCCAACCTCGAAACTACAAAGACTTCCTCCTGTCTTTTTATCAGCTTTGCCATGTCTTTTGCAAGGAACTGCATGGTCTGCAGGTGATGTGAAACTCCTCCATAGGATAACTTGCACATTTGAGTGGGTGAGCTGCTCTAGTTTGTGATGCATCATCTCGTAAACACTGCCACAGCTCTAATCCTAGACCTGATAGGCTATGGATTCTGTTGAAGAAGGTGGCGGGATGAGGGACACATGGATGTAAATATTAAACATTAATCTCAGATTTCCACATGACTGTTTCAACTAATGAAATTGATTCACTCTTTCAGGCCAGGCAGACTCTTCTCTGGTTAGGTATTGAGAAGAAAAACCTTGAAATTAATCCCCATATCCATTTACTCCTTTCAAAAAGGACTGAATTTAATCTGTCTTCCATTTTGCCACTGCTTCATTTAAACAAGACTGATCTCAGTAGTGTTATACAACACAGCAATGCAGTACAATGCTTCACCCTTTGAATTCCAGTTCCTAGCAGGTACTTAGCCTCTGCTAATGGGAGATGACTCTCACACTGGCCTACATTTAACTCTAACATAAAGGGCCTGATTCTCATTTACATCAAGGCAACTCTGTACTGCTGCCAGTGTGAACGAGAATGGGGCCCTAAGGAAAAGCTAAGGGGGAGCCAAAAGTGGCGTGCAGGAATAATTTCATTTTATAGTGGTTATATATTAGGCATGAGGAAAAGAAAAACACCAAATGCTTTGTATTCAGTTTTATTCCTGTGACTTCTAAAGAGATTAGGAAAAAAGTCTCCCTGGGAATATTTCCAAGCTAGGAGCTCTGGAGGTTCTCTGAATCCATTAACTTAATTGCATGAAGGCACTGTGTCACTCACACATAGCCACAGAGCTGCAATGCCAGCTGCTGAGCCGGCTGTGTGGTAAGCTTTACTCTGAACATTGCATTTGTGGGACAGAATGCACAGAGCTGAAGCACAGTACATAGAACAGAAACAGCCCAGAGCAGACAAATGCATTTCCCTTGGTGTCAGCAACACACCTCTACAGGAACAGGGAGCCCTCTGAAATCATGCTGTGCGTTGCTGAATGAGTAGACTGGAGAAGACTGAATTCTTCCTGTACTAACTTCAGCAGACAACATATTCTTTTCACTTGAGTATTTTTACTCTCAAAAAAGTTACGACACTCTCTTCTACTCACCCAACACTAATGAAAATACCTCATGACAGGAAAAGCTTCCTGGGAAATCCACTGCTGAGGCTACTAAGATATCAGAAAGCCATACATGCAGTTACAGAAAAGCAACTGTAGGGAAACAAGGATAACTTCAGAAGTAGGCAAATCACTTTTTCCAGTTACAGGAACACTTTAAGTCAAGGTCACGATCCATCTATATGCTGTATAAATCTGGGAAATAATTTGGGCAAAAATACTTGGTGTAGATATTTTTCTTAGGTGATGCCACATTCTTTATTGGTAATCTGTTCATATGTGTAGAAGTATAGCTTAACTGTGCAATAACATGTTGCTGCAACATGGGTTGAAAATACCGAACACCACAGAAACAAAAGGAGCTTTAGCTAGGCTAGGATGAAAACTTAAGATAAAGGATTTCCTCCATTGAAAAATGGATCTCTAAAGTCTCCTTTCTTTGAAAAGAACCTGACATATTTCATTTAACTGCAGCAAAAGGCATTAGATGCATAAAAAAAATCTCAACAATTGAATGATACCTCAGGGAAGTGGATACACGTAACAGAATCATAGGGCTGAAGGAACCTAAAGGGCTGCTTAACAGTTTTAAAGGATACTAGTATGTGTTTTTACAAGCAGGCATAGAACGGAAACTATCTGCTGGTAACTTGCACTTATTTAAGAGTGGCTTAAGGAAAGCTGAGAAGCAGACAAATGGGGCAAAAAAATATTCTCCCTACTACTAGGTGTTCTCCCTACTACTCCTACACTTCACAAGAGTTTCCTTTTGGATGCCTTCATGAGCATCCCATCGCCCTACTGACCACTCTGACCACTCACCCTGGGGACCACGAACGTATATATGGTAAATGATTATAAACGCAGTAACTGTTATGGGACAAGTTTCCTAGTGCTGCAGGAATTTCCCATCAACATATACCATGTCATATCACAGCCAAGTACTGGTGTTGATGGCTGTACCCAGTTGTGTGGGGGGTGATGTCAAAGGCAGACAACTGCAGTTGTCAGCATAGAAGCTCTTTGCTACTGTGTTTCAAAATCTGTTGTGTGTGTAAAAGCTGGTAAGTGTCAAGAGCCTAGCTGGTGGTTCAGATCTGATCAGATTTGAAACGTGTCAGGATGCTGCATGTGTACAGATGTCAGGGGAGCCTGGAGTGAACTGAAGAAAGCTGAATGAAGCTGATGACTATCCAGAAAAGCTGATTTTTTAATCAAGGAAGACAGCACATGTCAATGCAGCTAAAGAACATCAAGGAACTATGCAACCATCTGGATGACCTGAGGTAAGAAAACTGCAAAACAGGTCTAGCAAAAAAGCAGGCTGCTATTCAAATATAACATGATTAGATAAATATTATGTGATTTATGAAAGCACAAAAAAGAACAGCAGGTTTCAAAAAGCAAAAAGGAAGACTCTTAACCATTGCCATACAGCACTGCATTGAAAGAGAGTATTCTTTTTTTGCGATCTGCCCACAAATTTACCTTCAGTTCTGACTGTAGCTGTCTGATTTGCTCTATTGCACAACAGAAGCTATACAGGCCAAGGCATCCTTGCATAGGCTGTCATGGGCATCAGTAAAGTACACAATACAGTGGTCTGCACAGGAAAACTATGGCACAGGAAACTTTACTGTGGGCAGCAGTGAATTGATTGGAGAAAAAAAAATAGTTGAAAAAGACCACAGGGAAATAAAAACAAAAAAAAAATTAACTTAGAATTTCATTTACAAACTGAGCAACAGTTATCTCAGCATTAAAAAGAGTAAGTGAATCCAGAAACTGAAAATCTCATTAGTACAGCATTCCCTTTCCAAGACTAAGTAGTACCATAACACTGTGTTTATTTCTTTCTCTATTTTCCTTCCCAATTGCTAAGTTTCTCTAAAGTTCTGTTGGCTTACAGAAGAAATTGCAGCTAGAACATATGAAATTCCAGTGCCGTTATCTAGGTGGACACCTCAGGAACAGTGCTAGCCTTCAGTCTATCCCATTAATCCTTCCCACTCTTGATGAAGGCTGCCTGGGAACTAAGAAAAATACAGTCCTTAGTCTTCATTTAGCAATTTAGATACTGAAAGATCAGAACTTAAATTTCCACATCTATTTAACACTTGGTTGGTTGTCATTAAGCAACTTGGCACTATCTACATTTCTGTTAATACCATCCTAGTGAGTCAGCAACCGTTACCACTCACTGATTAGGCTCAGCCAGCCTCCTGGAATACTTCCATATGCTTGTAACCTAGTGAAACAGGCTAACTATGCTGGTAGTTCCCATTTATTCACCAGGTTCGGACCCATATCAGTCAAATGATGACACAGTTGGAGCCTCATAGAGTGGTAATGGGATCCAAGATGGATGTAAAAGAGTATGTTACATACTGATGGAATGTATGAAAGGTCTCTAAGGTCAGTTATCTGCATGGAACACACTTAAAACAAAAACAGCAGCAAACTTCCTCAGATTTCCAGCTGCATTGTCCTATCTGGTGAGATAAAATATTTCAAATCTGATGTTCAAATCACTAAACAATAAGCTTTGACACAACATTATTTCCATCGGTACCATTTATCCATTTTCCCTTTAAAGCATCTTCTCTCTATCTAAAAGAAGTATTTAGCCAAATGTTTTTTTTAACCACAATCTCTTCCATTTTTCACCTAAAGACACATCTCGGTAATTTCCCACTCTGCTTCAGCACTTGCAAAATTAGAGAATACAGGATTTCCTGTACATCCATATACTTACTTTCCAGGTTTAAGGGGCAAAATGTAAGAAAAAAAATAGTCTAAAGAGGTTTAATTTTGCGAAGCACTGAACAGATATTCTGAATTAAGCCCATGAACACTTTACAATTTAGGTAGATAACTGAAAGTGGTATTTTGCAGATGGGGAGCTTTCCTGCCTAAAAACTAGACTCCTCGTTTAGGTAAACATACAGTTCCCACTGAAATGTGTGCAGCAAAGCCACCTATATATGCCACTTTAATGCCATCTGAATAGGCTATTTTTTAGGCACATATTACTGAAAATTTTAAATGCACCCCAAGTCATGCCATGAACAAGCACCACATGTTTAACTTATGCCTCGATTAGAGATGTCCAGAAACTTTATTTTAAACTGTGTTTTATCAGCAATGGATGGCTTAATAAAAGAGCCAATTTCCTCAGAAAGGATCAAATACTTCACAAAAATGTCACTAAGGAGGTTTCAGAGTGGTATTTCGGAACTGCATAAATGGAAGAGGCTCATTTTGGAGTAGAAGGCAACCCAGAGGTCCAGACACTGCTTTAAAATGTGTGATTAAAATCTTTGCCATGACTCATTTGGTGCCCATGGCCCCATGGATTACTTTACCCCACTGCTTACTGCCTGTGCAGTATTGAAGTATATCAACACGCTACTCCTGTCTTGTCATTGGTACTGAAGTTCTCAGTTCTTCCTTTTTTGCATTTCTACTTTCAACCCATGTTTAATGAGAGGCCTCCTGACTGAAAAAATCCACCCCTATTAATACCACTGTGTTTTGCAGAGTGGAAGCACCTTACTGACTTCCATGTTCATTGAAGAGAGGGGTCTATGCTCAACCCTCTTGAGCTCTTACTCCTCTCAGTGTAGCTCTTCCTTGGTATTAAAAGGTCCAAGGCAGCAGCATGCCAGAGCTGCTACAGATCAGTGCTGAGTCGGTTGGACAGCATGGGGGGCTCAGGGAATGGAACAGAAAGAGGTGTGATAGGACAGGTTCAAGGCAGATCTGAAATGATGTATTTGTGTTGTGGAGAAGATGATGTTTAAACTCTTGTAGACGATTTCACAAAGTCATTCTAGTGTGGAGGATGTTCCTAGGGAGGACACTGTGAATCATATAACACAATTTCAGAACTGGGGATTTATGAAGTTAATTATTTACCTACCTGCCACTTCTGTATCAGCTGTGTTAGAAACCAGTTTGAAAAGCTGTCACAAATTTTAAATAATTTTCTTGTTTTGGATGGGAGGTAAATTCTAATAATTTTATACACTCCCATTGAAGAGTCCAGCATCTGATTCTTGTAATTGTGAACCACCAGGTTCTCTTTGTGTAAACAGCATCTGTATCCTTGACAACTAGACTTCTCTTCATGACTGACTCATTCAATGAGGTCATGATTCATTGTCAGAGCCATCACAATTCATTACCTTCTTTCATAGGATTTTTCTTGCCATTTGGTTGGTGCCAAATCATAGTAATTGAGATTTCCTTACAGACAGGAACAAACTATTAACCAAAAAGGAAAGCAAACACAGGGCTCAACCCTGCAAAAACAATGCATAAATGAACATTATTTCCAGGCAGATCCCCACAGGCTTTGATGCCCAGCAAGGCACAGTCCTACAGCACACATGCTTGTCCACGGACATTGCAAGCTCTTGGGGACCATGTAAAGAGCTGAAATAAGCAAGATAGACAGTGCATGCCTATGCAGAATAACTATTAGCACTTCCACATCTTTTGGCAAATCTTCAATCACAAATCCTAAGTATTTCGCCAAGGTGTAACAAATGTCATGCAAAAATAAACACCTTTGGCCTCTACAGAGACTGCATTTGTCTCACTTGGCAAAAGGGTGTCTGCTTCCTCCCAGCCCACTTTTGTTCACTATTAAAATTGTACATTTCAAGACGTTCTTGATTAATGCAAAGCATCCTTAAAACAGGTGCCCTCAGAGTTGGAAAAATAAGATTTCTATAAGTGCAACTGTTTGCATAAGTTTTTGTTCCATACACCAGGGAGAGAAGAACGAAGTCCACGGACTTCAGTCTAGTTGTGTACAGCGTGGTCTATGGCACCACAAGTATGACATAGGAAGTTAAGTAAGCATTTAGATGAATGAAAATAATAATCTTATTTTGATATTGCTTTAGATGGATATAAAATCAGTGGTCACTAAGCAGAATTTGATTTTAAATAATTCTGTTCTTCTTATACATTTTCTGAAAGATTCTCACATGCAATTCCTCCCAAATTTGTATGCACTGCTCAGCTACAGTAAGTAAGTAGAGTTCAGCAGTAGTCAGACATCTGATCTTCTACAACATAAGACAGTACCAAGAAAAACAAAAAACCCCCAGAGATTCAAATTAATGAATTAGGCTTATAAAATGAAAAAAAGTAATTAGAAAGCTTTGCAAGCAATATGAAATATTCAAGTGCTGCACAGGCCTGCAAAAAGTATGTTGATCATCCTGTGTTTACATGAATATGAACAAAGCAGCAGAGAGGTGTGTATATAAATGTACACATACATACACATGCACATCTGAACAGCAACCAGTCCTGGGAGTCTAAGTTTATTTGATTTAATATTGTGTGTAAGAGATTGCAAATCCTCAAAGTCCCATGGACTTTGAGGCCAGATGGAATTAAATCAGTGCCTTTTCGGCCAGACACGAGGAATGTAGTCTGACTTGACTGAGGAATACTTGACTGGGCCAGCTTTACCTTGGAATTCAAATCTCTCCCTGCATTTCCTTCTTCTCTATGCTATCTTTCTTAATCCTCTAGTACAAACTTCACAATCTGTCTTTCCCTCCCTCTTACCCTGGAGGTTTCTCTTGCCTCGTTTCTTATTCCAGTCTTACCATGAAATACAGGATGTGCCAAATACGCTGTGTCATACCATTTATATTAAATGCCATGGAACTGACTAAGTTTGGCAATTTTAAGAGACTATACTCTTACATTTTCTAACTTCGGCTAATGACATTTGTCACTTTTTTGAGAAGACCACATACCAAACCAGCCCGTTTCTTTTCAGAACTAGAATTCTGCTAATTTTCATTCTGCAAATTCACAACTTTAATTAATTTATGCTTTCTTTTTAGATTGCAGGAAGAATTTTAAACATTGCTGTCTGAGGGCCAGTTGTTAAATTGGTGAATATGAGAAGAGCTTTATTGAAACCAGGGGGCTTGTATGCAGTAGTTAAGGCTCTGGTCTCTCTTTCAATGCAAAGAATTTCTGCCCCAATTCAGTACTTAGGGGATAATTTTAGCAGTGTGAATAAGTCCAGTTCAGCTGAATAAATTGCTTATCTGCCTGCACCCCTTGTTGAGTTAAATACCTCCGACCAGAAAGCCAGTGGATGTCACTACACATCTTAGGCTTTGTCACCAATGCTGTGATGCAGTTGACAGTGTGATACAATATACAGTATAAACAACCAAACCTAAGTTATACTTGTAAACATAAATTTGTTAATCAACAAAAAAAGGATTCAATTTATTTTTATGATACATCTTTTAAATGCTTCCTTGTAGCATTTGATCTAGATGTCCCTCACCTGATGAGTATTAGTCAATACAGTCACTACAGCCTAAAAACTGATTTGCCTGATTAGTCATCAGTTGAAGTTTAATGAGTCTCAAAAAACAGTCATGAAGAGGGCAATTCCATTGCCCAGAGATGTGTAGCAACACTGAAAGCACCTTAGGGTGCCCATCAGCTGCCTTGCCAAAAGGATACTGTCTCCTGCAAATCTTTGTTGTATTTGCCAGTCCCATACAGATACCTGAAAGTGACTCAAACTGTGTTCAGCAAATTAAACCAAACCCTAGATCTTCAGTTACTAGCTTCAATATCTTTTTCAATGTATGTGTCAAGCTTATACTGACCCCTATATGACTGTCTCTGTAGATTCTGTGAATTAATGTAAGCTCCTAATTCAGCGAAAAACACTGGGATAACTCACAGATAGTAGGTGTATTTTTCTAAAATTCCTGTTTTAGAAAATACTTTCCCTGCTACTACATCTCTCCTCTTGTTTCAGGCCTTGCAGTTGCTGTCACACATGATTCTCAACCCAAGTACAGAACTAAAACCTCTACCAGCACTTTGTTACAAGGCATAAAACAATGATACTTTAAGTCCCTGTGTGGATCCTACCTTACAAACATCTACCATGAAACATTTAGTGATCTATGTACTGACCAATATACTGATCTAACTTTAAAGGTGCCTTCCACAGACCACATCAGAGTAGCTGATCGTGAATATTTTATGTACAAAATTCAAGAAATACTGGCTGGCTCTGACAGCTCAGTTAACCCATGTAATAGATTTGTCTTTTGGGAAGTGCAGCTTTTGAAATCGGTGTGCTGAGGGTGATTAATTTTCTATATTCATCCAGTATCTGGTGTTTATGTTGAACACTCCTGCCATTACTCTACAAACTGTTGCAATGGAAAATTTGGTTAGATTTAGGAAATATATTGAACCATGATGGTGATCAAACTCTTGAAAAAGATGCCTGAGATGCTGTGGAATCTCGGTCTTTAGAGATTTAATACTCAACAGCACAAGATGCTGAGCAATGTGATCTAAGCTGGTCCTGTTTTAAGTGGGGTTTGGTTGATTTCCAGAAGTCTCTTGCAACCCCTTCTATGGTACTGTGCTTTTTGGTTTTATTTTTTTTTCCAAACATCATTTACTAAAGCATTCTCAAAACATAAACTGAGTATATGAACCCTACCTAATATTTATTATACTCTGATGCCACATGTCTGCTCTTATGGAATTTATTTAGCCAGACAGTTTTATTCTGCACCTTGCAGAAGCTCAATCAACTTTAATTCTGAACTCTCTGCATGCTACATTTGAGTCTGTCCATTCAAAATGACCACGGCACAACTGGTAGTAATTTACCCATATCTATTCAAATCCACCCTGCTTTTATATTCTACCGGACATTAGTGAAAAACGTGATATTTAACAGATACTATAGCTTCATTTTATTAAATTAATAGGTTTCTACTCATCCCTTTTTTTCAGGACAAATCCTGGAAAAATGACTGGCAGTGTGACTGGGTTAAGGATATACAAAGGCTAAATAGGTAGCGTGCAAGGTCTTTAAATTCTGCCTTGTGTATTTCTAGCTAGGGTCTGCCTAACTCTCTTTGTGAATTTCACTCCAATAAACGATGTTGACTAAAGAGTTTCAAATTTGTCCAGTAAGAAAAGAAGGTTTTGCATTCTTTGGCTAGGAAGAGTTAAGAATTGAGTAGGAATGGTAACTCAGCAGTAACGTGCAGTAGCATAGGTGACAGGTAGGGAATGTAAGAAGCTGAAGCACTTCTCTAACACTTTTGTCAACGCCAAAAGGAGCATCCATCTTTGACTTTCCTAGCAGTGCAAATGCACAAAGCCAAAGTCATATATGCCACCCCTGCTTGGATGTCCTCATAAATTGCATATGTTTGTTTCCCCCTCTACGTAAGGGATTTCACCTTTCTGTCACAGTGGAGTCCTGCATTCTCTGTCCCAAAGAATACCACCCAGCCAACTCCCTGTGAAACATACCTTCAGGTCAGACACGTCTCTGTAACACTGCTCGGAACGGGTGTGGTCAGACAGCTGCACATTCCAGAAACATGGGAGCTGGTAGACAAGGAAAGGATTTTGTTTGATGACTGCATTGAAGATATCCTAGCAGACAAAACCAGAGAAACAGTTGTATACATTAATGCAAGCTGAACTCTGCAAACCTTGTGTCATAATTCCATAGAGGGTGCTATCAATTTAAGGGGCAATGTGTAGATGAGAACTAGACAAACAGGGTCTCTTGACACACGGAAGTAATGGACTCCAGCAAAGTTTTCAAAACATTTATCTTGTCCTGCTGGCAACAGATGTGTTCTTCATCTAGTCACCAGAGAGAGAAATATGTAGTAAATGACAAATTGCCTGCTGTTAGCGAGTACTGCATCACTTCTCAATAAAGGGGATGATAGTGATCCCAGCAGTTGCACTGCTTCAAGGTGAATTACTATAGGGGACTTTTCACCAAAAGGGTTGCCAAGCATTGGAACATGCTGCCCAAAGAAGTTGTTGAGTCTCTATCCCTGAAGGAGGTGTAAAAGATGTCTAGATACGGCACTTAGGGATATGTTTTAGTGGTGGACTTTGTAATGATTAGGTTAATGGTTGGGGTCAATAATCTTAAGGGTCTTTTCCAACCTAAATGATTCTATGTTCTATTTTAGCAAGCATTTTATTGTTGCAAGAAGTATTCTGTGTAATTCATGGAAAAGGCATGTAGGGCCAATCTGCCTAACAGCCTATACCACAGGAGACAGAATGTGTTCCCCCTCTATGCAGCCATCAAGTTGGAGAAGCTATGTTACAAGGAAAGTCTGATGGTTAAGACACTAGGCTAAGACATGACCAACCTTGGTCCAACTCTGCAATATTCTGTCCCACACAGGTGACTCTGAACCTGACTGAAAACATGGTGAAATTGTATGAACCATTTTAAGGAATTGCAGTAGCCTTCGGATCCACATGCAAGCATACTGCATGCAAGCTTATCTCTTTATGTGCACAGCAAGCAGCATGTTTAGTGGTGACTGGTAATAAGCCAAATGTATCTCAGAAGCAGTAGAAATATCTAAATATGATGCTGTATTGAGTTAATACACTCAAGATGTTGGGCAAGACTTATTGGTTAAGGTCCAGTACCACATTAACCAGGGTTTCTGGATTTAAAACTGAGAGTTGTCAGGAAGCACAAGGAGAGTAAATATGCATTTCTGTGTATAGGCATACTATTTCTTCTCCTCAGCCTCAGTTTCCCATCTGTGGCAGGGAGACAGCAGCGCTTCTGTCTTCGCAGGGGAGTTGTGACAAGGAATACATCAAAAGACTGTTGGGACTCATCAGCCATAAACAGTAAAGAAATATTTGGAGACTCAAACTGAAGTCTGCTTAGACAACAACCAGTAGGAAAAGATATAGTATATTTGGAAATCTGGTGTCTGGAGAGTTTTATGTTAAAGGAAGGAGGACGGAAAATTAAAGCTTGAGAACCCCATTTGTCTATCCTATGAATCATCTGTGCGGAGGAGGTAAAAAAAAGAAACTTCATGAGTAAATATTCACTCCTTCATGTTTTCCCCAGAACTATCCAACAAATGGTGACTGCAGGTGTGCTGCTTCCCTCTCTACTATTTTTCCACATCTCATCCCCGTTCCTTTCTTACCTTCTTCAATCCATGGAGTAGAGGATATAACACTCTGCTGCAATGGTCTACTCACCTGGTCAGCCAGTGAAGTGGATAGCATGCTCATTAACTCCCGCTCTGCTGTGAGTCTCCACATCTGCTCCCATTTCATCTTCCGTAACTTATCAAGAAGTAGTAAGATAACCCCTGAAGGAAAACACAGTGCAGACAACAAGAAAAGCCATGAAGTCGCATGCCACTTAAGGCCCTTCCTGTCAATATGCTGACTCTACAGTTAAAACAAGTTCATGAGCTGAGATCTATTAATGAAAACTACAGCTCTGTGCTAATACAGGAGGTTGACTAAAAAAAGCTTTGGGTTTCAAGATGCCTCTAAGAAACAATTTTTCTGAACCCCTGAAGCTGAAGAGGAGAAATAGGGAGATGGTATACAGACAAATGCTAGATTATACATGACTTGTAAGAAGGTTAACTTAGTCAAAGAGGAGTGAAACTGGGGAGAAGAGAAGCAAGAGATGGATGCTGTATTTCTAGTAGCCGCCTTAACTGCTAAAGTTTGATTTGATTATGACATGATTAGCATTGGGATTAGTCCTTAAAAAATAAACAAATACAAATAATTAACATGATGCAGGCTAACTCCATCCAAAGGTCACTATCATTCTAAAGAGAATTAGACAATATCCAACAAGAAAGAAAGAATGAATCTCCTAACACTCAGAAGTGACCCTCTCCAATCCTTTTTCTGAAAAGCTACATGCTCCAAGAGGACATTCTGCTAAGTCACTGTCTATTAGGGAAAGGATAGAGACAATCTTGATCTATTATGACTCCATTTCTGCCAGCTGACACTGAACAGAGATCTGCTTCTTCCAAAATCCCACTGAAATGAAGATTATTCTGAGACTAAGAGAATTTTGTTGCTCCTAAAACATTTCATTCAATGTATGCATGGTGAAATCTGTCCCTTAATATTTATCACACAGGATACAACACATATACTGCATAAGATGAAATTGCAGCCCTTCATCTCCTAATAAGAAGTTAATCAAAAGCTTGATTTAAATGCCTGAAACTTTTCTGAATAACAGATTACCAATACTAGTTACAACCTAGTTGCTGATAGAGGCCACCATTACAAGTGTCCATAGAGCAGGATCTTCACATTAAGAAGTTACACATGAAGGAGGACAACAGGCAACCCAACATGCAATGCTATTCCTCAGTTGTTTTTTGTCTGGACAATATTGCTAGCGTAGAGGAAGGGAAAGTAGCAGAAGCAATGAAGCTGGATTGAAGCAAGTGTCTCAGAAAATTTTACTTGAAAAATTAATTCAAGAAGACTTAGATAAGAGCAATGTCATGGGGAATGAATGCAAACTGGAGGACTGTAAAGGAAAGTACCGATAAACAGAAGCCGATCGGGTTGACAGGAAGTATCTAGTAAGAGCAATGATAGGTTCTGTGTTGTTTCACGTCTTCATTAGTGGAAGGGGGAAGTGAACAGAATAGTAATGAGATCTGCAAGTGACATTACAAGAGGTCTAAAAAAAAAAAAAAATCATGGCAACTGTAGAGAAACATAACATTTATGCAGAGGGAAATGAAACAGCAAAAAGCAGGCACTGGGAAAAAGTGCCCAAGGGAGTCTAAGATGATAAAACTAAAAGTAATGAGAACAAGAAAGGAAATATAGTCTGAATACTTGAAAAATTCTCCTAGACCCTTTCTGGTGAAATAACTTAAAAGTGGCAGATAATACGCTATATTTCATGAAACTTTAAATATTAAGACTGTACAATGACTAGTGATTATACCAGGAACAATCCTGCAGTGCTTGGGATAGAACGAAGGATAGTGCAGTTTATTCCAACTTCAATTTTTATGACATGGCAAATTTCTTTCTAGTAAAACTTGGAACTGCCATGAAACCTCTTCTGGCAGTGAATTTTGTGGCCTGTTTTAGTTCTGTTTTCCATTGCAGTCCATCTGGTTCCCAAGGATGCTGGAACCTGTACTGCAGGGATCCCCTTTCATCTTCAGTCAACCTTTCTGCTTCCAGCTGTTAGATTGGAAAGGGACTTATTGTCACAACATGCTACAACGTATTTCTGCCAATGTGTTTGTCTTGACTCCAGCATAATCGAAGCCTATTTGGAGTTTGCAGTATGTGTGCATCACCTTCTAAGAGAGCTGTTGTGCATTGTCTGAAATTCAAGATCAATGTGAAGCAGATTCCTTGCACTGCAGTAATAAACTGGGTCGGATAAGCTCCACCCTGGCAGTGGATTTTATCCAGTTGGCAAGAACTGTCAGCTCTGTTTGAACAGTGAAATACAACTAAGAAGATTCTTTATTAAGAAAAATAAAGACTAATTGCAAGTTTCAGTTAACTCCAATATAATAGCATTTATAATTTGTAGACAATAGAAGACTTTTATTAATTTCTTTAAGCCTGCAGTCTGAGGAGGAAAAGGGGAAATATGCAGTACTCTCCAATATTTTTGTCTTCCACTCATGCTAGCAGCAGATTACGGCAACACAGTTAAAGAGATTATGCTGTCCTGAGGGCCTATCATGGTAGCAGCTGAGAGTAAAAGAGGCAGATGGGGTGGAAAAACTGGAATATATGTGAGAAAGGATGCATTAAGTGATGATGCAATCATGGCTACTGAAAATATTCACAAGCTTTTAATGTTCTACTGTCAAGATTAATTTCGATGTCACTTTTGTTTTAATTCACCTTAGAGGCTTGGGTTTAACACCTTTGTATAGTCTCTGTCAGGGTTTCTCACATTGTGGAATTCTAATTTACTGCTGCTATAAAAAAAACTACTAGAGAATATTTACAGCAACTTTAAATATTTACGCATTAGTACTAGTGAGAATAAGAGTTTTCTACCAAGAGGAGAATTTAATACCATTCAACTAATTAACATTCTTTAGTGTAAAAGCAAAGCAAGAGCACGCGTGTCAGGAACTTTTAAACAGTTCATGCAGAGGAAAAATTACCTTTTCTTGAGAACAGAGCAGTTCAGTATTACTTCTATATCATTTTGTTACCAAAAGCAAACATAACAAATGAACTTACACAATCTCTGCAATTAGTCTGCAGGCAAAGTGTCTGAAATAAGGAAAAGGAAATATTTGCCTCAGGAGCCCCCTCCCTCAGAGTCAAATTGACTGAAATCACAGACTAAATTCAAGATGACATACAGCTGAACACAAAGGGGAAAGGGACTTATCCTCAGCTGCTGTGCTGGGGGAGGAAAAGACTGGAGGAAAAAAAAAATAATCAAAGGAATATTTCATGAACATCTGGCCCCAGGCAGTGAGATTTCTCATCTTTTGATGATTGCAGCATTTTTCTGCCCTAACCTACCTGAGAAAAACAAAGGCAAACCTTGGCAGCAAAGAAACAAAATGAGAAAAGTGGCAACGCAAATGTCTTATGAGTATTAAACAAACTATTATCAGTCACAGAACACCATATTTTCCTTATCCTGAGGAAATAGTTCAGGCATATACAGAGATGCAAAAATCTCAGAGCTCTTGGAAAAATAATGCCTTATCACTAAATACATGGAACACATCCTGGTTGTTTTTACTTAAATGCCATTTTCTCCCCCTGCTCAGTGAGATTTTGCTTGAACTACCGAAATCTGAACAGATTATGAATTGCTCAAACAAAAAACCAAAAAATATAAAAGCCAGATTTTCTAAGAGAGTGTAATTTCAGAACACACAAAACCACTCCACCTTCAAAACCTGAAAAAAAAGGGATTTTGGTAAATAGCTTGGAGAATACTGGGCAAAATTCTGAATTAACATATCTGGATGAAAACATTTCAGTTGTGAAATACTGCAATTTTTTTTGGCACATTTTAAAAACCTACTTACTCCAAAATAATGTTTTTCACTTCAGAAGTAATACAAATTTAAAATCTTATTTGAAATAGTTATATGACCTGAAAAGGAAAATAAATGTTTCATCCTGGCTCTAACAAAACTTTGGGGAGTCACCTGAATGATCTGTCTTTTTGCCATTGTTTGCACTCAATTTGAATAACATTTTTTTTGTCTTTCCTATGTTATGACTAAGCAATGGTTTCAGCATCTCAACAAAAACAGTCTGGATTGGTTTGGGGTTTTTTTTGTGGTTCATCTGCTCCAGAACAAAAAATTGAATTTTAATTTTCTGAAGAGTAAATGGAAAGTTTGCATAAACATCATCAATTCCCTTTGGAATGCTACCAGGCATCCCCCACCTTTTGCTTCAGAAACACAGGCTATGGCTTTTCCTGAAACTCTGAGAGGAAGATATAGTAGAGTAGAAAGTAATAAACAACATTTTAAGATATAACAGAATCACTTACAGAAGTTATAGAGAAACTGGACAAGCTTTCAAACTCAATCAGTTTATTACAATGGCCCTTTTAAGGTGGTTGAAAAATACACCTAAATGCCATTGGGGAAAAAATGCAGCTACAAAGAGATCATTTTCTGTGAGCACTACCTTGCCTGTTTCTCTCAGGTGGAACAGGATGCTTTTGTGAGCTGTTGAGGCAACACCATATTATGTGAGCAGCATCTCATAACCTATTCTTGTCAGGTTTTTAAAAATTGTTCTCAAAACTAAGCTTATAACAGTGGAACATCTAGACAGATAGCACATAGATACCATTACAATAGCTATGAAAGACAAGCAAGACACACTTCAAAATAAAGCAATAGTGAGTTTTAAAAATATTACAGGGCTTTTAGAGTACCCACCCAGCATATCAAAGATCATGCACCAAACCACTGAGTCTTAGATGCTACAAGAAATAATTTAAAATAGGGCTGACATTATGGAGATTTGCTGCAATAACTAACTGACCCAGAGATTTAAGGCAGTATAAAACCAGTAAGCTACCATGTTTTGTGAAGTAGATTTGGCACCAAAAAGCTGAGTTCAGTCTTAGGTGCTACCGAAGAGGCTTGTAGCTCTGCAGTCCCAGGAGGAGCACTATAATAGTGCTGACTGCTTAGTAGTCTAGCACACACACTTCCGCATATTCTTTTAATTCCAGTTTATTGCACCTGAAATCAATGGAAGTGATCACAGTGTGAAATGCTAGGAATGTGACTATACCTCTGCTGGACTAGGGCTCAAAGTGACCAGTTTTGTTAAGGACTGCATTTGGAATCCACTGGGCTACAACCTCTGCAACACTGATTGTGGCCTCTGCTCTCCACTCATAGCATCAAGAATAAACAGAAAACTAGAAGTATATGACTGTTAGGGACTAAAACATTGAATTAAAGCTGCAATTCCACAAGTCACTGCATGCATTTTTATATCTTCATTTTGTGTGGATGAAAATCACTGCATTTATCTAACTTGATTTATAGACCATCTATCTAATTGCTGCTCATAATTTGATTAGCTGTATCATTAGTATAATAAACCCAGAGCTTATATATATGGCTTTTAACACAGTATGATCAAAGGACTGTCATTCTGATACTTTTTTTTGAGTATCCTGATACATTATTTAACTATGAACTTAAATGCACCAGGCTTTTCCTCCAAAAAAAGCTTTCACAATGAAAAAAACCCAAACAAACCCTTGTAGGGGTGCACAATGTGTTAATCAAGAATAAATGATGGCTCCACATCTGAACTTTTCTCTGAGAAAACAGATCAGGACTGAGAAGCTGTTTTGAAATGGGAAGTGGATGTCCCTCTGGGCACGGAGACAGAATGCAATAGCCCTTGTTTTCTCAGCACATGTATTGAAAGTGAAGCTGTGATAGAGTGCATTTTGAAATGTAATGCAGTCACTCTGTTGGGAGCCTGGTTCCTCTTGGAGCATTATAAACATTTTGTTTATGCTTCCTGATGACCATTTAATGAAATGGAACACTTTTGTTTCCTTTGTTCTCTTCTTCCAAAGTATGCTGTTTTTCCTTAGGCAGGGCTAAGATGGATGTACTGGAGCGCGATTCAAACTTCTTGCAGAGCTACTGATGGTAGCTCAGAATTTCCTGGTTTTCTAATTGTTTCTTTATTGTTCAGATGCTATTCTTCCTGAGCAATTTGGAAAAAAAAATGCTTTCTATATTCTCTTTAATGACTTCCGTTTTGGGGGAATTTCTCCAACTTTCTTAAAGCCCCGAAGGCTGCTACAGAAAAATTTCCTTGATTCAGAAGCCTAAATGGTCCACAGGAGAGGTGTCATCACCCACGAGACTTTTACGAAGTCTATGGGGAAAACCTCTGCTACCTAAAGACCATCCTGCCAAGTAATGCCCTTGTCTCTCATCTTCTAGGGTCTTGCGAAGAGAAGTAACAATTCTACAGGTCTCTGAGGTCAGCAGAGAAAACAACTATCTCTAGTCCAGGAACAATTGGCCTTCTCTTACACAGAACTCAAGCAGTGCAATGTCATTCACTTTCCTGCCCAAATTGCTAATAAAATTTTCTTAAATCCTATAAGGGAAAACAACATGGCTGGCAGAAAGACAAATATTAGCAAAATCAGAAAGGGAAGCTACAGTTTTTCCCAGATGCTCTACTTGCTTTGGGCATCAAGAAAGACAGGAAGGGCAGTAAACCCTGTGCAAGTGGTTTAGGAGATTAAATCCATCTGTGAAGAAGCTCTTTATATGGGTTGTACACAGCTCCTCATTTTTCTTATAACCTTTGCACTCCATGAACCTTGTGAGAATTAGGGTGAGAGATTACATTTTAAAGGCAGTGGAGAGCAAATATTTGGAGGGCTTCTCCATTGGTAAACTAAGGAGATGGCTTCCAAGAGGGAAAAAAAAAACTGACAAGAGGATAATCATTAAATTCTCTTGAAATTCAAAAGATTGGGCAGGTTTTTGCTCATTAAAAAACCCAGAAGTTGTAAACCTTAGGTAACACATATAACTTCAGATCAGCGAAGGGAGAAAGGAGGGAGGTTTCAGCTTCCATTTACTGTAGCACAATGGCAATGACCAATCTAAATGGAGCAGAGGAGAACTGTCTCAAAGATGTGTCTCATCACTGCTATGCTCAAATATCACCCAACAGCTACTCAGTGTCTATCTCTCTACTTATCTGCAAGTCATTAAGGAGGTGCTAAAAGCTGAAACTAACGAAAAGCTGATCAGGTACACATCTTATTAAAATGCACTTTGAAATATGAGACTTAAAAGAAAAGTGACAAAGGGAAATGCGGAAAATGTCTACAAAATTTTAAAGAATTTTTCCTCTCTTCAATGCTAATAATGCTGAAAATTCTTACACAGCATGTTATTTGTGATTTCATTTGCCTGGGTGTTTAGGTGACTTTATTTGAGATGAAAACAAAGCCCTGGTTAAATACATATTCAAGTAATACAGTCAGAAAGGGTAATTTTTGCCTATTGCATAACAGAGGCCATAGGATTTTTCAAAATCAATTTGTGCTTTAACTAGAGCATAACCTCTAGAAAGACATTCATTCTTGATTTAAAAATTTACAATAATGGATAATCTATCACAAAGTTTGATAAGTTATTCCAATGCATAATTATCCTGATGAAGGATACTTCCTATTTTTCTAATTTGAACATGTATTTGAACTTATAGTCATTTGATCTTGCTGAACCTTTGTTAAATTAGCAAGCCCTCTATTAAGAAATGTTATTTCCTCCTGCAGATATGAATAAGCTACGTCAAACTATCCATTGACTTGCTTCCAGATAAGCTCCTGGAGCAATTTTTTCCCAGCTTTATGGGAAATCTTCCTGTATTTTCCTTGAACTTTGTTAATTTAGAAGTACTCATCTTTGACCTGTGGAAATTGGACCTGGAAAAGTAGCTAAATCTACATTTTAAAATTTATCCACCTCAACAAAAGTTCCCTGTATACAGATCAAAGACTGTGGAGTGGTTCTACAGTACATAGTAGCACATAGTTTCTAAGGGCCTAGTTTGTGTTCCCTCTGTTTTCAGACATAAAATTATTTTGTTTGCATTTCTCAGTGTCCAATATTATGAGAGCACGATGCTGCAGTTTTCTAGATCGGACAGTTTTCTAGATCGGACAGAACTATGGGTCTATGTTGTGCACACTGGAGAATGTCATCAGGGCATGTGGGAATATTCCAGAGTGTGAAGTCTTCTGATGCGGTGCTGAAGGACTGGAAAGGGGTGCCAAACAGTGTAGTCCTATACGTATCACCTTCCATAAACAGTTCCTGGAGTGAACTATTAAACAAATTACATTCTTTTTTTTTTAATTTTCCTTGACAAGAGACAAGTTGCTCCCTGAGAAAGACAGGTTGCTGACTGATTTCTGTACCCAGTGGATGATCAAGCAGCCAAGAGTGAAGAATGAACTAGGGAGCTATGTTATCTGACAGCATAGACATCCAGTGTGTCAGAATTAGAGTCCACACCCAACAGAAATGTATCTCCTGTATCCATACTTAAACTGTCCCTCTTTATACATCCAATTATCACGCAAAGTATTTTGACAACTGTATTAAACCTGGAGCTTATGTTCCTATGATTAACCTTCCTAGACTGATTCTTATATTCATGTACTTTCCATTAATTTTGGGTATATAGTTTTACATGTCAGTACCTCAAAACATTGAATCATAGAATCATAGAACAACCAGGTTGGAAGAGACCTACCGGATCATCGAGTCCAACCATTCCTATCAAACACTAAACCAGGCCCCTCAGCAAAGTGCAAGTAAGTGTCACCACTCTACAACAAGTCAGAGTAAATGGACAATGGATTTTGGGTGAGCTGTCCTGAACAGGAATCACAGAATAGTACAGACTGTACAGGTTTTCTGTGTGGGCGATCCAGATTGGATCTCCTTGTACAGGCATGTTTGGAAAAAGGGATCATGCAAAGTGATATTTACCCTGATGAAAGCAAGTACATCTTCCAAAATGTATCTGTCTTGGTCTCTCCACCAAAGAATCACCCACCTTTAAAAGAAAAAAAACCTATTTCCTGATCTTCAGCTCCTATAACTAAGCTTAAATATATTTAAGTCAAGAGTCAGCCGTTTATATCAGATCTGGACTTTATCCATGATGCTTATCTATGTTTTTTCCTTCCTCAGAAAGCAGCAAAAAGAGAAAGCTAACAGGTAACATTGCTTTAAATTATGTGGGAGGTTTTTTTTTTTGCTTCTGTTTTTATTCTTTCAAAAAGCATTGTATTTATTAGAGGTTGAAATGTCAACAGGTTTTCCACTTTGGACTACATGTACAGGAAAAATGCACCCTGCACCAGTGATAAATATTTATTATAATAAGAACAGTAGTCCACAAGGCTAATTGTAGGGATACGCATAATGAGTAAGAATCAATCTGAGCTTTTCTTGGTCTAGTGTTCGGTCAATGTGCTAGCAACAGTGGAGGAAATATGGTTTGTGGGCTGAAAAATGTCTTAGGTGTTTTTTTTATAGTTGCACGAAAAGAGGTTTGGGGTTTTACATTCAGAAGAAGCCAGACAACTTTCTTTTTCTCTGGGTAGTTTATTGACTGGATGAGATTCAGGAGGAATAGAACGTTCTAGGAAATAGATTAGGGGAAGGAAACCAGCAGCACAGAATGAACAGGCATAAATCTTAACCATAGCATCTTTAAGAAAGAAGCAGCACAATGTACTTNGGATTGCTATTCAGAGGCACCCTGAAAGGGTGCACAAGTTGGCTATGCGAAAGCTCACAATGTTCAACAAGAAGTACTGCATGGGGCTATTCTGGGATGTATAGAACAGGCTCAGTGAAACAGTGTGGCTAGCAGGATCAGGGAGGTGATTCTCCCCCGTACTCTGCACTGATGAGGCTGCACCTTGAATACTGTGTGCAGTTTTGAGCCCCTCACTACTTAGAAAGACACTGAGGTCCTGGACTGTGTCCAGAGAAGAACAGTGAAACTAGTGAAGGGCTAGAAAACAAGTCTTATGGGGAACAACTGAGGGAGCTGGGGTTGTTTAGCCTGGAGAAGAGGAAGCTGAGGGGAGACCTTATTGCTCTCAACAACTACCTAGAAGGAGTTTGCTAGAGGGGTGGGTGTTGGTCTCTTCTCTCAAGTGACAGGTGACAGGACAAAAGGAAATGGAATCAAGTTGTGTCTGAGGAAGTTCAGATTGGACATTAGGAAAAATTTCTTCACAGAAAAGGTTATCAGGCACTGGAACAAGCTGCCCAGGGAGGTGGTTGAGTCACAGTCCCTGGAGTTATTTAAAAAGCAGGTAGGTGAGTTCCTTGGGCGCATGGTTTAGTAGTACACAGGTATGGTTGAAGTTGATGATCTCCAAGGTCTTTTCCAGCCTAATGGTTCTATGATTCTATGAAAAGTGGATAGAAAGGTGCTTTTCAGACAAAAGTCCTAGGGGGTTCGGTGGACAGAAAGTTGAACATAAGATAGCACTGCAACCTTGTGGCACACAGGGCCAATCATACCCTGGGCTACATCAGACCCTGAGCTACATCAGACCCTTAGGTCAAGAGAAGTGTTCATGCTTTACTCAGCACTTGTAAAACCACATCTGAAAAACTGTTTTGGATTCCTTAGTTAAATAAAGGTACATCAAATAAAGGTACTGTCCGGTGGAGAGCAACCAAAACAGTCAGAGGCCTGGAGAACATATATGGGGAGAAGCTGAGAGAAATGGGCTTGTTCAGTCTGGAAAAGAGAAGGCTAAGGGGTTCTCTTATTGCTGTCTACAACTACCTAGTGGAGCTAAACTCTACTAGGAAATGCACAGAGACAGATGTGAGTTAACTGACACAAATCACAGCAAAAGAAATTCTAATTACAAATCTGGATTTTATACTTCATTTTTTCACTTTTCTTAACAAGAAGTAGCCAAATATGGGAACATGCTGCCTTGAAAGCTATCCTTGGAGAACTCAATTGGAAAAAAACTCAATTGGAAAAGGCCCATAGAAACATGAGTTGGTTTTCAGTGAGAAAAGGACTAGAAGATCTCTGGAGATCCTTTCTGACCTAAATTGCCCATAATTCTATGATCCTATTTGGAAAATCTTCTCTTTACCAGTGCTGCTAGGCCTTGAGAACAACAGTGTAAGAACTATCTGTATATCTGAAGTATTGCAGGGCTTCTGCCCTCCCTTGAGCTCAGTTCAATACAGACTGGTGGAGGAGGGAGGGCTGAGGAGCTGCAGCAGGAACAATTAAAATCAGGTTGTAGCTGAACAGAGACAGAAGAAAGACAACAGGAAAGAATGGGGCTGCTCCTTGTGAGATCTGCATCCACCCTATTTTGCAGATTCTTCTTTCTCAAAACATCTGCAACTCAAAGACTATAGTTTCTTGATATATTTTTAAAGATGAAAGGTTTGTCCTAAATCTAGTTTGTCCTGTCACTAAAATGATCAAAGTGCAGTGATTTCTATAGCCAATAACAACTAAGGGTGTGATCTGACTATGACCAAATTCAATTGGTTTTGTGGGCGCTCTAAGAGGTGACAGCTTTGACACAAAGGTGTAGAAAGACATCAGAGTTACTATGCTACTTTATGTGACAGGCATCAGGCTACCTGTTAAGAGTCCCAAGATGGTATCCAACTGTGATGCCTCTTTTTTTGCTTTGGGACTATGGCCAAAACCTCTGTTCTTGTTTCTACAAAAAGAAACTGTCTTTACACTATCACTTTTATGACCATAATGAGAAACTGGAAAGTGAACTTGCACTTCAGAAGAATAAGTACTGGTTTTACTATAGGTTTGTCTGGAGTCCTCCTGCTATATAATAGAAGTTTTTGTTCTCAGTTTAGGCACCTGAATGCCTTTACTAAGCTTTTATCTGTAAGTCTTTCATCTAAATTTAACCTGCTAATGATGGCCCCTCTACAATAAAGAGAGGGCATTTCAGAGTGCTGGACAACATAATTACTCATCAAGCTATGTATGTTCACATAAAGAACTGTCTTAATCAAGCTAAAAATACCACACTTAAGAATGATTCCTTAAATCATTAGATTGGAACAGGGCATATGTAGGTCCTATTTATGCACATTACATGGAGAAACACATTATGAACTCAGGTCAGAGTAGTAAAAAAGCCCGGCACAATTTAATCAACTAAAAAACCCCTTTTTGTTTACTGCAATACAATGAAAACTAGAATATAATACAGACTATCTGAATGCCATTGTTTTCTTATCACAGAGTTCTTAGGAGATGGAAGTTTTCAGTGCTTCAAAGAATGTCAGGTGTTGTTTTTTAAAAAAAAGAGTTATTGTATGGTCTGATAGATTCAATTGCCAAGGAGTGGAGGATGTATCTCAGAGAAAGCAATGAACAGTAGACTAATTCAGTTGCAGCAATGCCATTATTATGTGGACAAGCCTCTCAAACTAAAGACACCATTTTCAAAATCAAATATATATTGAACCACTTTTCAGAAATGTCAAGCATATTGTAAACAAGTTCTCAGTACACCGCATGCTTTAGAAACTGCATAAGAAAGACTGGAAAAGAAGGTGGGTTTTTGAGGGTGGTCAGCTTTAAGATAGCTTACATTTAAGTGCAATCTACAGACTAAAGCAAACAAAGAGAGTGATGTGGTCATCAAAAGCAGAACTATCATTTTAACTTCCCACCATTGACACAAATGACATTTCCTGTTGAGCCTAAAAGCAACACTGTATTGGTACTTCCTAAAGCACTATCTGTACAATGTGCGTGACACCTGTACTTCAAATACATCTTTATGAGTTATATAAGCACCTGTGTATCAGTATGCTTTGCACTCATAACAATATTTGCTCAACGAGCTCACAGTTATCTTAAGGAACAATCTAATCCAAAGATCTCGTGTACTGTGAATCTGAGTAGGTGAAGAAACTGCTACTTTTTGCCCTGACATTACTGTTGGACTTCATTTTTTCCCTTTTTTTTTTTTTTAACCACTGAAATGGGTTTTTTTTGACTATTTGCTAAGGCTTCTGGCCTAACAATACCAGTCCCTGTTCCAAAAGTGACTAATGTTTTATGTATTGCGAGGTAGGAATATTGTAAAGCCTTTTAGAAAGTGCATGGCTAAAAAAGTCAGGCCCCAGTGATGGGTATTAAAAGGTTCTATAAACTTTGATTTCTCTGACTTCTTCATTCATTGAGACAACTCAGAAAAATCTCCTTTCTCAAGTAACCACTATACTCATTTCTTTACAACATGGAGAAGAGTGCCAGTATTAGTCAGCACCTATGGAATATATGGAATATAATTTGTAAATTAGTGCTATATTGAGATGGCTGTTATAGGAATCTTAACTCTTCCGTGGAGAAAAAAGGCATTTTGGTAACAGATCTATCCAGAATTAGGCAATAACAACTATTTAAAGCATTAATTGTGAGGATTTATGAAAAACAGAAATGTCTGATTAAGTTAAATGTGCTCAACATTTCTTAGCATCAGATTCATTATCATAATGTCATGAGAAGAAGCCCAAGGATTTTAGATGAAAGTGGTTACTGTGTTTCCAGAGAAGGACCATAGGCTGTTTTGACCAACCCATCCCCCATTTTGCATTGTTTTCCTTGTCACTTACTTTCTGCGCTGGAGATGCATAATGCCATCACGAAGAAGCAAAATACATGATCAAGTCTAAGTTTATATGAACAGTCAGCCCTCTGCTTGTCTTTAGCACTCACAATTGTTAAATAATATGCAAAAATGGCATAACATAGGCTTCCCACTTCCAATTCATCTTCCATAGGTCCTTTTTTTTCCAGGGAAATAATAAAGGAAAGAGATTCATTCTAGCATTCTTCCAGTAATTACAAACATGGGAGTAATAATGCACAGTGAACACATAGCCTAGTAATCGTTAGGTGCTAGCCATTCCCTTCTGTTCTCAATCCACAAATCCAGTAATGTGACATGCCTCTATGTGGGAGTAAGAATCTTAAGCTCAAGCTGTTGAGACACCTCCTTACAGTATCTAGTAGTTGCACTGAGGCAATGTATATTAGATGTGCCTCAAATCCTCAGGACTGGCTTCTGAAGTCCAGAAGTCTGAAATCCCTTGGGCCAAAGTTTTTATAAAAGCCTCCCTGGCACCCACATTAGAGGCACAAATCCATCCTAAAACTCCATGTGAAAGGCATGGAGTCCATCCTCAGCTGATATAAGTTGGCGGGACTGCACTAAAGCCAGAGAAGCCAGGAGTGATTCACACCAGCTGAGGAAGTAGCCTGAAATCATGGTAAGTGTCATCAGAATCTGCTTTTAAAAGCTATCCTCCACCACAATGGAAAGTATAAAGCAGATAAAGTACTAAAAGCTTTTATGTTGAGAATTTCTTTGACAAGGTATTTTTCTGAGGAGTAAGATGACTGTTACTCCAGAAATGAACATCAAATCATACAGTGCAATTCTGAAGCTGTCAGTTTGACATCTGTAAAGAGAAAAATTGTAGTGCAGCTCAGGTAATACTTTCAAAAGCACAGTTCAGCCAGTGAAATACAATAAAAATTACACAGAGGGAAAAGATTGCTTTAATTAATGTATGAGGAATCTGTAATAGTTAATCTCACTGCAGACAAGCAAAATGGTGTGGTGAATATATAAAGACATATTTGATTAAGCAGTTTAGTGAGTTTTGGCCAATAAGGTACATTAAAAAGCCCAGGTACCTTTGTGGTACAGAAGGAGCTGTGTTTTAAATGGCTTGAGGAAAGGAATGTTATCTCAAATAAGGAATAGTTCTAACTAAGAACATTCCAAACACCAGTTAAATTGTCACTGAACTGACTTCAGAATTTGGTCTGGTTTTCCTATGATTATACTGTCATGGATTAAAGTATGACTTGGATTATCTGCCTGTGCAAATGAGAAAGACGGATGAAAAACAACCAAATAAAATCTTTCCTTGAAGGTTTGCACTGGCTGTCAGGAAACTTGGCCTGGCCACACATGAACAGGACAACGCACAAGCTTACTGAGTTTAAAGAGCTAGCAGAGAACGAATAAATACACTTTTGGCTTTAATGTGTCTGCCTTCTGGGACTCCCCCAACCTATATGTTGTTCAGAGTGGCCTGGACATAAAAAGACAGGAGTGGAAGATAAATTGTTTACTTCAGAAATTGGGATGAAGCAGTGGAAGAATTTTGACTTTGAGGGGTGCTTCTGCACCAAATCTGCCAGGCTTGGGTCTGGCTGAAGAGATTTTCACATGAAAATCTCTTTTCTTAGGATTGTATCCTAGGACTGTAATAAACATTCTCCCAAGAGCAAAAGCAAAGCCTGCCTGAGAGCTTCCACCTGATCCAGCTTTGTTTAGTTCATTAAAGTTTCAGGGCTTTAGGGGCCCTTTTAGTGTTCTTAAGTACAACTCTAAGCACCTGAATTTCTGAGTCTTGCCTTTCCTGGCCCCTTGTCTTTCATGAGTGTTTTGCATAGAGTTATTGCTTCTCTTCCCCACCCTCCACCCTGCTTTAGCTTTCTGAATTGTCCTTGGTCACAATGTTGCATTCAGTGTCAATTATTTTAATTTACTGAACACATCAAACAAGCTCTGGTTTCACCTGGTAATTCATCTCACTTGAGATGAATTTCTGCTAGATTACTGAGGAAAACAATGAATTAAATTAAGAAAATTATAGTAAATTATGCTGATTCTGTCAATAATATTGTTTGCTGTTTCTCAGATTTTGCACTGCTTCACTCAGTAACCTCGTGTTGACATATTTGAGAAAACATCATTCTGCATCTTATTTGCCAATCTTCTGTAATTATCTATCTTCTGTTTTTCTTTCTTAAAAATGGTAAGTTCTTATAACTACAGGTAAGTTCTCTGTAGAAAGTAATTGTGAGCAGACTAAAATCATGAGCAGGATTATACATGTATTAACACATGCCAAGAATGCTTAGGCACAAGGTATGTGAAGGACTGCAGACATTTAAGTTCTTTGGGTTTTTTTTTGCTTTAAGTGGAAGATTTTTGTGATGTACTGACATTTAGCATCCCTATAAAACATTTGGATCAGTAAATTAAGACAATATAAAGTTTCACAGCATTTTTGTTTACATAACTGCATTTTAGATACTACCCACCATACACTTCTGGGTTATTCTCATGTTAAATGGTTGAAATACATTTCTCTCTGTCAGCATTAAAATGGCAGAAAGGAAAAGGCTAAAATGCAGCAGAAAGACAGTAACTATAAAAGGTGGTCATCTCTCAGTAGAACAAAATATACTGCTTTGTGGTGTAACACTAAACAGAACAGAAATAAAAAAAAGGTTTAGTTGTGAATAAAATAAGCTTTAGCAGGGGCTTGGGGTGGCAGGGGTGGGGCAGCACAATATATTTGGAATTCTGCTTAGGCACTTTTTACAAGGGTATGTAGTGATAGGACAAGGGGGAGTGACTTTACATCGGGAGGGAGAAGATTCAGATTAGACATTAGGAAGAATTTCTTCACAATGAGGGTGGTGAGGCACTGGCACAGGTTGCCCAGGGAAGCCCAGGGAAGCTGTGGCTGCCTGGTTGGATGGGGCCTTGAACAACCTCATCTAGTGAGAGGTGGCCCTGCCCATGGCACGGGGGTTAGAATTAGATGATCTTTAAGGTCCCTTTCAACTCAAAGCATTCTATGATACTGTAAGTGGAGAACCAGGAAAGAAATCTCTTTTGCCAAAATCTTGTATCCATATCTATCTATGTTCTGTTAGGCTACTCTTTTGAACATTTTCACAGAGCATAGTTGATCTGCAGATGCTGTGAATTTGTATTTTGATTAAAAATAAATGGCAGGATTACCCCAAATAAACAAAAGAATATAGAAATACAGGTGACACAAACGTAACTCATGCAATCCTTTTTCTAGTTACTGTTTATTTCAATATAATATATTTCTGTGAAATGAAACCTCTATTAAGGTGAATAATTTCCTGATAGTGCAGCGACATTTAAATGGACTCATCTTTTCTAAATGGAAGCTTCACCATCTGTTCTGCCCTTTTATTACAGAGAGGGAACCTAACTGAGTGTATCAGCATATAAAGGCTAGCATTAAAATTATTCAGATATATGTGTGTGTGCTTTATGCACCTGGTATGTTTTCTCACATACCAAACACAAATCAGTGTGAAGACCTGTCCCTTGTAATCTAATAAATTCTCTGATCTGGTGCCTTTATTTCTTTCTCACAGCAGCAGAAATTGATGGTCAGTAGTTTGCATTTTATTAGGACAATTATGACACTGTTGCTGTCCTGAAGGAGTTATATCTTTATCGGGCTGACATTTTGTGATAGCGTTTACCTCTCAAAACAAAATGAGCCTTGATTCCTATTGTTCCCCTCTTGCTGGGCCTACATATGCTTCATCATGCAGAGAAATCTTGTAGGAGACATGCTGAGGATGTGTCAGACTGCTGAAAAGCTCTCTCCTTCCCCAAAGGATGTCACACAATCTCCTTGAGACCATTTAGAGAAGGAATATAGTCTCCTCAGAGTTGCACAGGACCAGAAACTCCAAAATACATCATTTTTACTGCTTTAAATGTCAAATTTCGCAGTAGATTAGGAAGGGCGGTGCAAGTCATCACATCACACATTCTCTGTACGAGGAGACTGATTCCATGCTCAATGCAAACATTAATTAAAAGAAAATCCTCAGGGCCTACCTGTGTTGTAGCCCCTCCCAAGTGCTGGCCAGGGCCGATGATTCTTCCAAAGGTTGCCCAAATACCAATCACTCTGGTTCTCAACCAAGCCAAGAACCTGCTGCCCTGGAAATGAGCACATAGCAAATAGATCATGAGACAAAAGACAGTTAATCAATGGAAAACAGGTACAAAATGTGGAGAAGGAGAGAGAAGACAGAAGTTTGGGTGCTGACTTACTTTCACGCATTTGGAAAATGCCTGCTTGTGTAACAGAGAGCACGTGTGGCACAGCAAACTCAGCATGGCTCATTTCTTTCTTTCTCCCCTGGCTAGTCTGAGTAATTAAACACTGTGGGAACCTTTGTCATGCTGACAAAAATATATCACCCAGACAAATCTGAATGCTGCCTGATTTTGGAACACAATGATGGAGAATCCTCCTAGTGAGAACTGACTGCTGGTAAAATGATCATCTAATATGAAGATCTGTTTATATCCTGATGGAGATAATATAGTTGAAGAAAAAGGCTCAGTATAACAACTCATTCTCTTCCCGTGGCCCTCCCCCCGCCACTAGTTTCAGCAATTTTTTTCTTAGTCTTGAAGGAAATCATTTTTGCTAAGGAAAATATTGGATTGTAAGAGTTTACCTACATAAGAGTGTTACACTGTTATAATTTAAGAGAGTAATTTAAAAGCCATTTAGGTAAGGTTGTGTGGAATGCTGCATAGAAATTATGATTTCCATTTTAGATGGGCTTATTTTGGTTTAGTTTACATCGATTAGCAGCTGACTTCAGCTACAGTAAAACACGTTTTAAATCAAAAGTGTCTAGAAGGTTTATACTGCTTAAAAATCAACTGAAAAGTGAATGTTTGTATAGATAAGGACTTAATTATCTATCCTGAAACATGCTGTAGAAAATGTAAATAGGAGAAGTGATTGAAATGATGCCTTGGTGATGGAGGATGCAGGGAAGGGGAAAACTGCATTTGGCTCTGGTGAAAGAAAGGAAAAGGAATGGTGTTTTGGCAGGTTTCACTCAGTGAGGGCACTATGACTGGTATTGGAAATCATTTTGCAACATTTTGAGAAAGCAATTAAGCATCACACTCTTACAGCATACTTTCACATCCCAGACATGCTCAAAAAACTAGGTGTATGGTCACAGCAGTGCACTGAAAGAATTAAATTATCATTATATGTTGTATATGTAGGACTGTAGCTGTATTACTAGAGGTTCAGTACGGCCCAAGACAAGATTGGGCTGATAAGCAAGACGTAAAGACAGAAGTGAATAAGTCAGTTTTATAATTGTCAAGGAAGATGTTAAGATAGTTCAGGTGACTGTGATACTCTCTCATGGTATCTCTAACTCAGTTGAATGTCAGTAACTGCCACATATGTCTTGAATGCTGTTTCAAAGAGTGTGAACAGCAGTGAGAGGCCAATGCATATAACAAATACATTAGAACATTACAAAAGCATTCAAGGAGTGAACAGAAATCAATCTAGAAATAACCTTGAGAGATTACCAAGTCCACTCCACACCACTGCTCAGGATCATCCTACTCTATCCTAATAACAACATGCCAATCCTCACAGACCTCATTTTCTAAGGATGTCTCTCCTTTTCCTTTATGTATTAAATGAATTATACATCTTTTTTTTCACTATGTTCCATGATTCCTTTTTTAAGATGATGGAAAATCTAGGGGAGAGAGGAAATGACCATATAAAGGACCACCACATATTTCTCACCCCACTGGTAATACTGAAAACTGGTAGTAGTAACAGAATGCAATGCACAAGAGATTAAGGGGAATTACATGGGAGAGGCTGATGCATCCTAAGCAACTGATCTTTTGTCCATTCAAATAAGCTGTAGCATCTTTTAACTTATGAGACCCACGAAATGCACTGGACAGCAAATGATGTGCCAGGAGCCATACATTGTGAGGATCTCAACTGACTGAAACAAGTCTAAGCCAAAAAAGGCTGAAGGGCACAATTTAAACCAACGCTTAATGGTTCTGTGCTGGAAGACTGCCTGTTCTTTATCACCACTTGCTTAAAGATGAGATAGGATAGAACAAAATAAGAAACTATCATGGCTAGCAAAGGATGAGGGGAAAAAAAACCCCAAAAAACTCAACAATAATAAAAATTGCAGGTGCAGCTAGGCAGGAATGGATTGTTAAGAGGCGGTAGGAAGAAAGTGACCCTGCCCGTATTCTAACAGCACATTTCACAACTCAGCAGTTCACATATCCTTCTCAGGATAGTACTGCTTACAGCAAAAGAAATGTTAGAATTCCAGTTGCAAGAAGCCGACACTGAACTTCCTTACCATGGAGCACCAACAATCTGCTTTCATTATTTTAGCCCCATGCATTTCCCAACAAGCCACAGAGTTAAGCCTTCAAGCTAATGAATAATGGAAAACGAACAAACCTTACTGCTTGTTAATGGTTTTTCTTTCCCACCTATCAGTCCAAAATCTCATTTCTGATGATGTATCCCTGAAATACTTATTTCTCAGTTATTATTTCTTGTGCTAAGATAAACTGAAATGGCTCAGGAAATTACATTTGCACGTATTTACTGTAGATGTACCACTCCCTCCCCTCTTTCCCTTAGTTTTGAAGAAACCAGAAGATATCCTGCTCCCACCAATATTCCTTGAGGTCTGATACAGGACATGGATGAAGGCAGAAATTAGAATCATGAAAACTCTAGGGCTTAGATACATGGATTGGATAATGTGACTTACTGTGTATGAACTGAGCTGGAATAAGTGCTTGTACATGCACTTTTAGCTTGTCACAAAGTAAAATGCGTTAGCTAACACACTCTACTTTCCTTTTTGCAATAGCCTAGGAACATGCACGTGTTCATGTACTGTCCTAGGACAGAACATTATGCAACTTGTCAGGCTGTTTTAACTCTTGCTAGTGTCGTGGCTTGTCTCCCAAGACACATTGGATATAGTTATGAAGATGTATTTTTTAGCATCTTCTACAGCTATATTTCTGTTTTCTCTAGTCTGATGTACTGTTGCTGTCTCTGACAAAGAAGAAAATATTTTTATTTCCCTTTACATTGTCTCTGTGATCTTGGACTGAGGGCAGAAGTGATGAGGGGAACAGAACTTCAGCTGCATATCAAATATCGATGGTTCAAAAAAAAGTTTTCAGTCTGAATCAGTATTTAAAAATCAAATTCAGAAACATTATCTGGAAAAAAATCCCAAATATTTTGATCTGAAGATATCAAGATAACTACATCAAGTGTATAACCCTTGTCATTTTCAAGAATATCAAAGAATGTGANATCACCACTTGCTTAAAGATGAGATAGGATAGAACAAAATAAGAAACTATCATGGCTAGCAAAGGATGAGGGGAAAAAAAACCCCAAAAAACTCAACAATAATAAAAATTGCAGGTGCAGCTAGGCAGGAATGGATTGTTAAGAGGCGGTAGGAAGAAAGTGACCCTGCCCGTATTCTAACAGCACATTTCACAACTCAGCAGTTCACATATCCTTCTCAGGATAGTACTGCTTACAGCAAAAGAAATGTTAGAATTCCAGTTGCAAGAAGCCGACACTGAACTTCCTTACCATGGAGCACCAACAATCTGCTTTCATTATTTTAGCCCCATGCATTTCCCAACAAGCCACAGAGTTAAGCCTTCAAGCTAATGAATAATGGAAAACGAACAAACCTTACTGCTTGTTAATGGTTTTTCTTTCCCACCTATCAGTCCAAAATCTCATTTCTGATGATGTATCCCTGAAATACTTATTTCTCAGTTATTATTTCTTGTGCTAAGATAAACTGAAATGGCTCAGGAAATTACATTTGCACGTATTTACTGTAGATGTACCACTCCCTCCCCTCTTTCCCTTAGTTTTGAAGAAACCAGAAGATATCCTGCTCCCACCAATATTCCTTGAGGTCTGATACAGGACATGGATGAAGGCAGAAATTAGAATCATGAAAACTCTAGGGCTTAGATACATGGATTGGATAATGTGACTTACTGTGTATGAACTGAGCTGGAATAAGTGCTTGTACATGCACTTTTAGCTTGTCACAAAGTAAAATGCGTTAGCTAACACACTCTACTTTCCTTTTTGCAATAGCCTAGGAACATGCACGTGTTCATGTACTGTCCTAGGACAGAACATTATGCAACTTGTCAGGCTGTTTTAACTCTTGCTAGTGTCGTGGCTTGTCTCCCAAGACACATTGGATATAGTTATGAAGATGTATTTTTTATCATCTTCTACAGCTATATTTCTGTTTTCTCTAGTCTGATGTACTGTTGCTGTCTCTGACAAAGAAGAAAATATTTTTATTCCCCTTTACATTGTCTCTGTGATCTTGGACTGAGGGCAGAAGTGATGAGGGGAACAGAACTTCAGCTGCATATCAAATATCGATGGTTCAAAAAAAAGTTTTCAGTCTGAATCAGTATTTAAAAATCAAATTCAGAAACATTATCTGGAAAAAAATCCCAAATATTTTGATCTGAAGATATCAAGATAACTACATCAAGTGTATAACCCTTGTCATTTTCAAGAATATCAAAGAATGTGACACATAATACATAATAATATGCATAAAATATACCATATATGCCACATTATTCTATGTATCTAAAAGCAAAATAAAATCATTAATTTTCCCCTTCCAATGTCAAACAACTATAAATATTTCACCCAAAATCATAAAAACATTTTTAGATTAATGAATCATTTTGAGAGTATCTGGCCAGTGTATCTAAGTATTACCAGTTATTTAATTTACTTATTTACTTTTTCAAACGCATTATGAGGTAATAGAAAAGAGGCACTGGCCAAAGCAATGGATGGTGTTGCGCAGGCGCAATGAATGCTTTCCTTGTTCACTGTGCTCTGACTATCCATCAACCCAAATCTCTCCCTTTGCCACTCTTCATGCCTTCTCTGCAAGGTTCTGCAGAAACTTTGAGCAGCTTCAATTCACCATCAAATATACCAGAACCTGAATTCAGATTTTCTGAGGAGAAAGACTAGAGTTCCTTCCCACCATGACCTTTTGTAAAAGGCAAGTGTAAAAGATTTTTATGAGTTATTCTTCCAGTATGTAGGAACACTGTGGCTACCACAATTAATTTTAATTGGTCAGCATTCTGAGCTGCCTGTTTCTTCTACCTAAGAGTTATTATAATAAAATACTATCACTTGCAGCAAAAGCTCTGTCATTGTTTTCTGCTCTGGCCCTACAGTTATGATTAAGTGTACTCTTTTCACTCTCTGCTACTCCAGGCACAGGTTAGTTTATGAAAATGAAGCTGTCTTTCTTACTTATTCATACATCACCACTAAAAGCCAGACAACAGAAAACAAGGCTATGATTCTGGCATGACCACAGTGAAAAATTATTGAGCCCACAGAAATAAAGCTGGATTGTCAGGCTGTGGGATGAGACTTCTCGAGAAGGCAGTTGCACAGCTACAGCATTTTGCACAGTACAGCTCCCTGATGGCTCTCACATGATGAGAAGTTTTTCTCTCCTTGCAAAAGCTTGGCTGTTGCTGGGAAAAGGTTTCCATGGAAAAACAGATACTTCTAAGTCTGACAACTCGATGATTCGATTCTGTTTTAACTTCAAAGATTTTTGGTAGTTAACAGATGGGAAAGCATGATCCTCTAATTCATACATCGAAGGGGACTCCAGATCTCAGCTCCTAGCTCAGATACTGATTTCTTGAGTGACAATGGACAGGTCACATAACAACCTCTTGCTCAATTGTTCCTTTGATAAAACTGAGAATAACAACAACTTTTTACGCCTCACTGATTTTGCCTGTCCCACATGTTGCAAGTACAAGCTCTCTGAGGTAATAACTGTGTGTTAGTTTGTGCTGAAAGCACAGCAGCAGCTGCATGTGGCCAGGCTGAAGCTCTATCCAGCACAGTGTTGTGTCTCCAGCAGCAGACAGTAGCAGCTGTGCAGTAATGGAGCACAACAGCACAGCTGTACAGTGGCACTGCTTTATAGTGGTCCTCAGGCTTCCAGGAGTTTGTGGTATATCTGAAAAAGTATCAGCTTTTAGTTATGTCAAGTATTTCCTAGTTTCGTTTGGTGCCCAGAACAATCATCATGCCTGTGAACAGTATTTTCTGCCCTGACTTTTTCCCAGTTTTAGAGAATTCTAGGTTCTCTAGCATCTTTGGTACAAAAGACGTGAACTTCAGCTTTGCCTTGACATATTCAGTTATTACAAACAGTAATAGTAGTAACACATTATGGTTACTACAACTACTTTCAAAATCTTTAGTAGAAGCTTTATTTCTTGGGATCTTTCCTTCTTTTTTTTTTTTAATCCTAGTTGGTACATTCACAAGATTTAGTTGTATTTGCTATGGGCCTCCAAAGTGGAAAGTAAGTGCAAAGTATTTTTCAGCATTTAAAACTATAAAAAGTAAGTAATTTCTACACAAGAGGTTATTAAAGGAGAACTGACCAGAAGGCTGTCTTGCTACCTCTAATTACTTCAATAGCCAACGGTTTAGATCATTAGGAATTGAATACAAATAAAAATCTTGGAGCCACAGCCAAGTACTGCCAGAGTAATGCACACTTTCAGTATAAGCTGAAAGAAGAGAAGACTCAATTAGACTTTAGGACTGGAGCTATGCAGGAATCAGGAGAACTGTGGGACACAGAAATAAAGAATAAAAAGGTGACACTAGGGGAGGGGAAGAAAGGTACATATTTTGCATATTGGAATATTTCTAAATCGGCTACTAATGAGTCTTATGAATATAGTCAGGACTAGCAGAATCTATAGAGGTACAATAAAGCTGGTTTATCTCCTGCATGGCTTGTAGTTAAAATCTTTCATTTACGTCCTTTCCCTCTTCTCCCATTCTCCTGATTTTCTTTTTCTTTATCTTTTAACTGCCTGCTTGAGACACCCTTCCTTTCTGAAATATGTGAGATCACATCCTTAGCTGGTATAAATCTGTATGATTTCAATTAAATCAGCCTACTTATGCTGACTGATACCAGCTGAATGTGTTGCACTTCATGTTAAGTCTTGTCTGAGTGACTGACCCCTTCTCTACTGTTTTCCAGTCTCTGATCTTGCACCAGTTCATATAAAATATATGGTTTATAAAATCCTTCACTTCCCCTGCCACATCTCTCACCCACCTCTTCAGATCACTGTCAAGTTCAAGCTTTTCATCCTCACTATTGATGCCCTGTGCAATTCTTGCGCTGTCTATATTAATTCATGTTTCTTCCTGCTCCCAAGTCCACTTCTTTCTTCTACTGCCATGTCCTCTCTCATCTGCGAAAGACTCTGCCCTGTCATGCAACAAATGCCGTGAGTTACTCTGATAATACATCTCTAGCACAAAAATTCTCAGCACTACCCTCTAGAAAGTTTTCAGAAATTTTACCATGAATTCAGAGTAAAATATGCACATGAAATCTTGTGTGTGCACGGTAACACAAGCTTGCCAGTCCTCAGAAACACAGGATGACATTTTCTGTACACTGCAAGGTGCACTAAGTTCAACAGAATTGATCGCTTTAACCTCTACTGTGCAGTTGTTTCACAGATGTGCATATAGATAACAGAGATATGCATTATACATGCGCGCACACACACACATGTATACATATATGCACACACATATATGGCTGCATAAATATATAATGATATATGTATATGTGTAGGCAGTTGTAGGAAAAGGCAGCCTCTACTGTAAAGATCATATCTCTTACATGCAGAAAAATCAAGTTAACCACCTCCTACATAAGTTTAAATTGTTATTGATACCTCATTTGCATCAAATATGTTGCTGTTTCCCAATAGCCACTAGCCCTTCCTAGTGGACTAATTACTCAGAGTGAGAAACTGCATGGGCAGTTATTAAGGAGCAACTTGGATGAGAAGGAGGACAAAGAGTAGATCACTGAAGGTACTGCAGGAGAGGAGACCATGGGTCCATGGGAGTATCACATTGGATAGCACACTGGAGCCAGAAAAGGAAGAAAGGAGACAGGCAGAGAACACATGATAACAAAGATGGGTAGATAAGTGAAGCAGAGGTATATTCAGTACATCAAGGGCAGAGAAAGACAAGATAGGCCACAATGAGTCAGTAAAGGAGAAAGGAGCTAGTGAAAGGAATAAAGGAAGTCACTGGCAATGCTGGAACAAGGATCTAAAGCAATAGTATCAGCTGACTTAGGGATGTACTCAGAGGTGGTGATGCGGCCAGGGTAAAAGGAGTTCCAGCAGCTTGGGTCAAAGAATAATAACTCAGCAAGAGTCTGTACAGAAAGAAACGTGATGAGTGTTTTGTAGGTGGCAGAATTCAAAAGGCACAATCATACACAAAAGGTGATCAAGAGGTTGAAATATATAGAATTGATTGAGAAAGGTTGGGGTAAAGAGCTAAATCTGTGATTCATCTTCATGAGAAAGATGAAAGAATGAAATCAATCAAAAGAAGATAATATATTTGGTTTCTGCACATCTTCTCCTCTCCTCCAAGGAGCTTGTTAGAAAAATGAAGAGGACAGTGAGGAGTCCAGCAAACTACAGCAAAGCTAGCAAATCTATCATTAATGTTTGCAGCACTTTCATCTGCAGAATTTCAGGGAAATGGATTCTCAGCAGCCAAGCACAAGATAGTAAGTGTAGAAAAAACCCTTTCACTTTGAAACAAAACTTCCTGAGATTTTCTGTGACAATGGCAAAGCTTTGCAAGCCCAAGACAACAGGGTTCCTGTGGTGCCAGCAGCTTAAGAAGAATTTGAAGACGTTATGATTTGCACACATGCATAATTTTTTGATAGTTTCTACCTGCTGGAAAAGGATATGCCTGATACTTTGCCAGGAAAAGTGCTCTAGCATGGGACTCAGGGAAAAATGAGTCTGTCCAAAGAAACTGTTGTGAAATTGTAAGGCAGGCCAGAAGGGATGCCTGTATCACCTGCTGCTGAGCCCGTCCTTCCTCATTTCAGTTTTTATGTCACTGTTTATGGTACAAAATATCCTAGGAGCAGAACTGACATCTAACTAACAGCAAGAGGAAACTTGATGCGCACCCTTTATCAGGTGATGGGTATTCTCTCTTGACCAAGCTGCAGGAGGTCAGGTACTCACTGCTCTGACTAAACACTTAAATTTTTTATCCACATCAATGGCAGCTGAAAGATTGTGTGCCCTGATGCTGCTTTTTTTCTCATCATGGTCTCCTTTTTAATTTTTAATGTAGTCAATATAAAAACCCACTCTTAGAAAATCTATAAGTTCCTGCTCTGAAAGCAGCAAAATGTCCTTGTGAACACAGTAAATTCCAATCTGTTAGTTCTAATATTCAGGCATTGGTCTGAGAGAAGAGGTGACTGCGCCCATTGTTTCAGGAACATACAAGGTATTAAAACTATGGCTTGAATTTGCGTGATGCAGGAATATGTGATCACTGAATGAAAATGCCTTCTTTTTTGCTGCCCAAGTTAATGTAATAAAACTGCCTCAGAGAAGTGTAAAGAGCATTAAAGTAACTGTCCATACCCCCTCGACTCGACTCTGTTGCAAATTGATCAGTTTTATAAAGGGGATAAGGTCTTGATATGCACATCTTGGTTGGCACAAACCCCATCTGTGAAACACATCTCAGTAACGGGGAGCTGAGCAGCAGGCTGCCATGTGTAATAAGTAAATGAACTCTCATGCAATGCCTATCAATAGTAGCACTTTAAAAAGGACAGGAGAGACCTCCTTACAGCAGGAGAAACTGAGGCACCTGGCAATGAAGTGACATTCCCAAGCTCTCCAGGTCACTGAGTGGTAATCTCTGAACAGGTTTCAGGACTTGTGAGACCCAGAGCACTGCTCTTAAGATACTGAGAGTCATGGTCCTTCTTAGTAGCCTAATGCCTATACTGCTACTGCAGTAATCATTTAGAAATTCCCACCGAGCAACTTTTTTTGAGCAGCTGTCAGCTTACTGGGTCCACTAATAGCTCAGTTTTTCTCACTACATCCCTGAATGCTATGTTCTGCTGCCATAGATTTAGTTTGGGTACGTCCCTTGCGATTCTGGGCATGTCTCTTCACTTTTCACTTGATGTTCAGGCAGCTGCTGTAGCAACATAAACCTTAAGAAGCCTCCATTAACTTAACAGAAAACTCAGATTCACACCAGGGTAATGGAGGTTAGCAGCTGGCAGTTCATTCTTCGCTTTTGTTCTGTAAAATGAGGATAACACCACTGATTCACTACATTTTAGTAGGTTTCATTAAGCAGTGTTCGAGGTTGTTGGAATAGTAAACTGTTGTTTATTAACAAAGAATTAGGCAGAGGGTAAGAGCTTTCTAATATTCCAGAGACTGTTCATGGAAATAATGCACAGGTTCCTACATCATAGACCTTTTGGCAGTTACTGTATACAAATAGTAACTGCCCCCTAATACAAATATTAAGCCCCTTTCCTTTCTATTTAAAAGGAATGAATCTTCTAAATCAATGGACATACAACATTGTTTGAAAGCAAGAAATCAGTAGTTATGTATTGTCTTTCTCTGACCATCATAGAAATCCTAGCATGTGAAAGTAGTGACAGGAAAACACTCAAGATGAACAAAATGAAAATTATCGGTTTTCTGGTGTCAAGTAAAAAAAAGAACCAACCCAAACCAGAAAAAACAGTGCCATATTTAGTGGAAAAGGGCTGCAGTTACCCACTTAACGTGAAAAAGGTTGCCAAGTTATTTTAAATGGTGTTGAAATCTAACTATGTTGACATTATTTTTTCCCTTTGTTGGCTTCAATTCTGTTAGAAAACAAACAAGCTCTGCATTTCCCTTTGGCTATGTGGCTATATCAGCCTATGCAAATTCTTCAGGATGAAAGTTCAGGAGTTGTCTCTTCAGTAGTCACAGATTACAGTAAGATGCTACAACTTGCCTAGCACTTATTGCCAATGCTGTTAATGGCACTTACTATACTGACAATCAGTTTATCCTTTTAATTAAGGGCTCTAAGGCAGGTTAGAGCTCATGAACACTACAGCTAAGAATTATTTATGCATCAAGAGGATCAGATGGGAAGATAACACAGCAAATATTTGTTCACATCTAATAACTAAGCACAATTACTACTCTATGCAGAAATATCATGGAGCTCTGATATCAAAAGACAACCTTCTGGTTTGCATCTTGAGCCTTTAAAGCAAGAGATGCTTCTGCCTGTTATGACAAAACAGTGGCTTTATCAGAAACCTCATGCTTTAGTGATGTGCTCAAGAGTCTTGGGGTCTGCTCCTTATTCTGATGTTGACCAGCTGTGCAATCACAGATGGGTCACCTCTTTGTTGAACTTCAGACTCTCTAAGTAGGGTGTGATTCTGCAGTCAGGCTGAAAAGTAGATCTTCATATAAGAATAAAAAAAACAACCTGGAGAACAGCATGGAAAATTTTACCATGACACAGTGTTGCACGTTACTTTGTCGACAAAAGATAGAGCACTGCAAATATCTATCATATGTACAGAGATTTGCTCTTAAATTTGAACACAGCCACTCTTTCTCTACGTCCTTCTCTGTCTTTTAACTTGTACCCTGGAGACATCTGGATTTACAGGGGAAAGTGGTTGAGATGTTCCCTTGCTGAAAACATGTCTACTCATAAACTTGAAATCATATATAGCATTGACTCAGTTTTGCCAGTATGTAATAACCCTGTCCAATACTACAGAGTCAAGACTGGCACAAAGATAAAATTACAAAGCTGCCACTGACACAATACCTTGAGCTCCAAGGTTGAATAGTACAATATGTCTCATGGATTGCTTGTACTCATTAGTTGCTGTTTATCAGTTTTCAGATGTTCGCTACGTGTATGACATTTTACTAGCATGACAGTGAAGTGGTTAATAGTCCAGATGGAGAATCCCACAAGGCCTGGAAAAAGCAATAAGGAAAAAAACCTCACTCTTCAGCCTTTTGCTGAATAATCTTTGTGGATAGTTCCAGAAGTTTTAGTGTGTTTAACTGAAGTCCCCCTCAGCACTGACATCTCCCTTTCTTTTCCTGTTTATTAGCTTAGCACTGACTGATTGCTGTTGTTCTGAAGAGAACCTCAGAGTAAATGGATAAAATAAATGATATGAAAATCAGCTTAAGCTCCTTCTCTTTCTGTTGTTTAATTATTTATTTAGTGCAGGCCTGGCTTTAATTGAGACAAAGAGATGAAAAATGTGAGCCCAACAGTACACAGAGAGTGCAGAATTTTATTATACAGCCCTGAGCCAGAGAGACTTAAAGTCTTACAAAAGAGTTAAAGTCTGAAAGCAAAGAGATGAGAGACTAGCAGAAGATGCCAGTTTCATTAAGTAGATATGTTGATGATAACGGGAAAAAAGGGCAAGACTTGTTGTCCACTGAAACACAACAACTCCCATAATGTATTCTGCAACAACTCCCATAATGTATTCTGCACATCATATCGTTCAAGCTTCTAATATTTCATTCATTGATTTTATTGTCAAATGAAAAGGTGCTTGTTCCAAGTGGCATTTAGTGAGACAGATGAGGAGAAACCCAGACTTCATTACTGGGAGTTTGCTCTCTGGGTAATGTTGACATTATATAGGTAAAAAGAAGAAAAAAGAATGCAAAAGTCTACCAGTCCTAATGCTTAGAGAAGTCTCTTTGGTTTTCTTCCACAAAGCTGTAGGGCTTTTCACCTGGTCAGACTGTAGTCTGTCTCACATGTCATCTGCCTCAGTGAAAAAGTGTCATTCAAACTGATTGCACAGGTGCTTTGAGATAAACTGTTAGCTTAGGATTCAGCTTTCGTGTTGACTGCTGTTTTGTGTTATAGGAAGAGAGAAGATCAGAAGAGAAGTCTGTGAACTATTAAACTTTATGTCATCCTGTTTTAAGGAAGTATTCTGCATTGTACTTACAAACCAGAGAGGACATACATATATGTATGAGCCTGTTCCACTTAGCCTTGGGAGCAAATATCATCAAAGAAACCTTGGAAGCATGTTTACTGACACTCAATAGTTGCAAATGGTTGCACCAATTGAGAGGCAAAGAAGAGCTCAGAGTTCCTTTCAGTCACTGAAACAAATGTACAGAAAAGCCAAGCACCAGAAAGAAGGAAACTGTGTGGAGTTCAAGAAGGACCCCAAAACAACCTGCCTGTTCCCAAATCCACCTAGTAGGGCCTAAGACAATACTGAAGCAGTGTTGGTGAGAAAAAGCACTCCAAACCTTGGGCTCTTTGTAAAGAACAAGAGGAGGAAAATGCAAAAAGTAAAAGCACTTTCTGGAAGAAAATCTAGAGCTTTCCTTCTTAGAGAAGTACCCTCTTCAGTGAATGATTGGTTTATGATCATTCCAGCTTATTCTCCTTCCTTTTCTAGACTCATTAATTTAGCATTTCTGATGTACAGCAGCATGGGCTCACCAAGAAGCTGCCTACAGCCAGATGTTACAGATACTTTTTTAAGCAACAGGAGAAGTTGGTTCAAATCTTTACAGGCTGAAGAGCCTGCAAGCAGGCCCCCCCTTTTCTTAATCTGTGCTCCTTTCCCCACATTAGTATGTATACGGTAGCATTGGCACCCTACAAACTCTCCTTTGTACTCTTCTCCTGTAATGAGGTCAATGTGTTTGGACCTTCTGAAAGGTTAGGTTCAGGAGAGTCAAGCTGCAAAATGGATTTAGGCTGAAAGTAGCTGGCAGTTGTCTGGCTTGACCGAAATGACAGCATCTCTAGGCAGATACTTGAACCACCTGTGCATTGTGGATAAAAGCAAGGTGCCTGTCAGCAGCTTGGAAAAACTTTTGTGAACTGCTTTGTTAGTTATGTGTATAAAATCCACCTAGATTTAAATTTAAACAATGGTGTCCCTTTGTTAATCTGGGCCTAATTTTAATGCTTTTATTTTCAGTTATTTTTATAGCAAGGCTTAGGATATATGCTTTCCTTCAAAAACACTATGGAGGAATATCAAAATGATCAGCTCAAATACTGCAAATATCTAGAGAAGATAAACCATATTTCCACAATAAAGCAAGAGAGGCATGGTAGTATTAAGAATTCTGAGGACATCAAAATGCAGTAAGCCAGCTGTGCAACCACTGCAGGAAAGTATGCAAAGGGCAGGAAGTTACAGCACCAGTTAATCCCCTTAATCTCTACTAATGCATGAAGTGTAAGCAACATTTCTTTTACGAAGCAGTAAAATGCTGTTATGAGTTTTATATCTATCTTGCATCTCAATGAATTCTGTAATCAAACGGCTAAGAACAGCAAGTCAAATATGAGTAAATTTTCCTTTACTTATTTTCCTCTTTACCTGCCTAGGGACAAGATGGAAAACAATATAAAAATTGAAAGCTGTAAAATGGACTTGGCTAACTCACTCCTTCATAACCATATACATTAGGCTTGCTGTTAAATAAGGAGAAAACTTAAGAGATGAATAAGATAAAATTATATGCAACCTATCTGTATGATAAGCCTCTTTTGTGTAAAAAGTTGTTACAAAACAAAGGCCTTCACTCTCTGTCTTCCTTGGGGGGAGAAAATGAAATCCCTCACCTACCAAACGTTCACTAGACAGACCCTTTATCAGTTTGTAGTTCAGTGTAGTGGAAAGTGATGTCACTTTTTGTCAATCATGCTGCAGATCTATTAAGCACCATAATAAATACAAATTACAATAGAAACACATTTAATACTTCAGCAAATTAAAAATAATTGCCTTTCAGGCACTGAAAAATAGCAACAAACTAACGTGCATTTGCAGATCAGAAAGGCAATAAGTCAAGAAAATAGTTATGTAAATTTTTGTCTGCATATTGGAAAGATCACTAAGACTCAGTTAAATCTAGTGATGAAGTCTTGGCTTCCATCAGATTTAACACTGCAAGAATTAATTCTGACTTCAGTCACACAAATGCTGTAGAAGCAAGCACGCTACTTTGGGAAGCTATCATCCCACAGCAGGAGTTACTGCCTACCTAGTTCATCTCGGTGTACAGCCATCTGGATTAACTGCAGTCCTCTTCAATGGCCCTCTATAATAGCTATATGGAGAGTGAGAGGGACAATGAGTCTCCATAAAATCTGTTAATGCAGCTCATGGAAAAGTAATGAAAAGATGATGGCAATAATTTCTTAAATCACTCCAAGCTAAATTGTCAGGACACCAGTTTATGCCTCCAAAAGCATCCAGTAAGTGGGACATTTACAGTTAATCTTTTCTAATCTCTAGGAAAGGTAAATCCTTTGTTACCACTGAAGACAGATTCTATAACTTGGTAGCTTTAGGAAAGTCTCCCTTCAGCACCTCACTTTAGCTTTCACCTCTGCCCTTTTAAAAGGTAAAACTGATCCTCTTTCTCTAGGATTCTTTCTTGGAGGTGCACAAATATTGAACTCACTCATAAAATCTAACTCTGTAGTCCCAAACAGACAAACCTGCCTAGGATTTACTCTTCACAAAGATAACGTAGATGGCTCTGAGTAACTCTTACTAAATCATCTGTGCAGTTTTGGTTGTTTGGTTTTTTTTCTTCCAAATGCATGCTAATTAACTCTTGTTTTAGTCCACCCAGTTCCTGTCTCCTATTACAGTGACTTAAGTGTCCCCCAGGGGCATTTAACTCCCCACTTCATTAGTGCTACTTTTAGCCTGAACCTATGCTCGTGCTTTATGATACTGCAAGGGTTTTCAGAAATGACCTTCTTTTTCATAAGATTGTTTCATTTATAATTTCTATGATTTTCTGTCTGTGTGCAATCTTGTAAAACACAGATTTTCAACAGTGCTTTTGTAAATTGGTATAAGAAACGTAGGGATCATTTTCAATGGTACATACATACTCAAAACAACAACAACAGAAGAGTAAAAGAACAAAACACCCCCTCTATAACACCTGAAATGCCAGTTTCTTTCCTTCTAGAATAAGATGTGAGTTTCTGACTGAATTTGAAGCTCTTATTCTGTCACTTGGGCTCAGCCCATTAATTGTAAGAAGAAATAAACTCTAAGGCATAAATCAAATTCTGGGACAACCTTCCATTTGTTATCACCACATGAAGAGGAACTCATCTTCTGCCTTTCCATGAAAGGAAAATAAACAATTTCCCATTTAAGCCCGTAAGATCAATGCTGCAAGAAGAGAAATGTGCGAGTTCACATGCACTGAAGGAAAGGATGATTTATGTAAGATGCGACTTAAGACACAGAGGCATAAAAAAGAGATCATTATCTCTTCTGGACATGGAGGAAACTTCTATATATCATCAGATTCTGATCAGCTCTAGAAACTGAAAAGTACTAATGTTATTTCATTTCATGACAGACAGGAAGGTTCACCCCTCAGAAAGGCTGAATGAGGGCTGACTCAATAGCAATCATAAATTATTAACTAATTTAAAGGATTTTTCCCATCCTCTTTTTCTCCAAGTCCTCTAAGCTAATTTTCTAGCTAATGCAAGGACAGATCTGAGGGAGTAATTATCAAGCAGGTATGACAGGATTAAGTAAATGCTCTATGACAAGACAATGCTGGGCTTCTCTTACTGAAATACTACATAAATTATTTGTGGTCAGGATTAAAGTATTTAATTAAATCATCTTTGTGGAGATGAAACATGAAAATTATTTTTTAGATTGCTGCAAGAGAGAAAAAAGAACTTCCCTTCATTTATTGCAATCTATTATTGAGTCTGTAGTTCAAAAAACAAAATGATCAAGCCAGCAGTGACTCACTGGCGAGAGCATTAGGATAAATCAACCTACCTTGAAAGTTATCTTCTTGCATTCTCCTCTCCTCAAACCAAGATGACTGCAGTGTTATGCAAATGTGTTACTGGAACAAGGACAGCTTCCAGATCAGAAAGGTAGTGCCCCTACATCCCCTGAGTGCTTTATACAGAAGAATTCTCCAGAATGGGAAGTTATAAGTCACTTCAATGACTTCTTAGTAAACATTATGAGCCTGCTAGCAGACTTATAGAGAAAAAGGGATTGTCAATTTTTTTGGTTTACACAAATAGTGGAAAGTAAGGAAAGGCTTGCTATTTAAGAAAAGAAGCCTGGGTAGAACAAAGGAATTTTTGACCCCTGAGAACTACAGATGGGAACCCCCAGCAAATTTAAGACATAGCTCTTCCTCCTGAGATTTGTTTTCTGTACCATAAAGGAGAACCAACTGTGAGATACAGCTAGCCTAGGACAGAACTGAGAGAGATGTACGTAGACTTTTATGGACTGTACTGAAGAACATCTGAAGTTGTAGCTGAGTTGGGGCAGAGAGAAATTTCTTTGTTTCCATGAAATGTTTTTTGAAGTTATATTTAGCAAACTGTTCTGAGAAATGCCCGCCTGAGCTTGGTTTGCCTCCATTTGGCTGCAAAATTGAATGAAATAATCTAGTTGGTGGATAACATGCAAGGATTTGGACTTAATTCTGTAGCCACTGTCAGCTAGGATGGAAAGACTTCAAGCTGTTTCTTGTTATTTGGACTAGTATCTTCTCTGGAAGAAAACCCAGTGGGGAAGAACTGAGTTGGTTATTAATGCAAATCCTTAACATCTCCCTTCAGAAGATAAAGGTGTTGCCATTTTTCATAATGGACACCTACTTACTGCAGAAAGCAAATCAATCCTTTCAGGTTTTTTTCTGTTACTTTCAAGCTGTTACAAAAAGTAGAAAAAAATAATAATTTGTACAAAATCATTACAGATGCATCAAATAACAAAGTGCTATGAATTGATTTTTAGGTGTAACAAACCTTGTCAGAGTCCCTTTAAATGACAGCTAAGAGGGAAAATCTACCTCCAGTTAAAATTCATTATTCCCTCAGCAGTATGGAAGGTAAAATAAATAACTTTCTGAAGAGGAAAAGAAAGCATGCTAGATAGAACAAATACTCCGAATTTTTATTATTATTATTTCTTTGCAACTCCACTGTCTGGGAAACAGCATATGTATACTTTGTTCTCAAGAATGGCAAAAACCAGATACCAAATGTTCTGCACAAACAGTCACTAAATGGAAAGTCTATGTGAATATATGTGCAGTAAAGACCATGATCGAACACTCAGTAATTTGACTGAGCTTTGCAACAATATATACATGCACATATGCATGTGTCGCTGAAGCCAGATGAACACTGCTGAACAATGTAGCAAAGGAAGCAGCTTCTTTTAATAATTTTAATAATTTTTGGATATACTCTATCAGAAAGTCACTGTGAATGAGAGAGAAACTAACAAAAAATACGCCTGCAAATGTATCATGTACCAATGAAGGGAAAAAATTGGAAACAAGCATATGGAACTGCTAATGGAAATGACTTTAATTCTATATAAGGATTATAGAGTGGAGGTCTGAAGTAAACTATAAGGCATATGATATTACACATATTAAAATGTTTCTACAGTATAATCCAAAAGTGATTCAAATACTTGCAGCAGCTTTTGTAAGACGTTTGATATATTTCTTGTGGACCACTTAACAATCATGAGCTGCTGCTTAATTTCCTTTCCCATCATTACTTACTGTCAATAGATGTATGTGTTAAATTTAATTTTTCTCCTTCATAATTAGTCTGGGTCTACCTGCTTGACATATTAACTGATTCTACACTCTCATTTGTGAAATCAAATTATTTCCATGGTGACAGATTGAGATACATTCCTCAATAAGACTGGTAAGTGGGTCATATTTGACTGGAAAGGGGAGAAAAAAACCCAACGCTCCTTTAGATATGCTTGCTTTGTTAGGCCAATCAGTATTTAAGGGAAGACAGAATCTAACAAAAATGTCCAAAATGGTGCAGTTAAATTTGGTTGGGAACTGATAACCAAACAGACTTGTGAAAAAGTTTCTAAGGTTGTGGTAATCTAGGTTTTTCAGAATATACCAATCACTTTTGGGGACTAGCTAATATGATTCACAACTTCTGACTTAGTTCAGTACATAACCGAGATAAATCATTTTTTATTTTGTTTATAGTGGACTATTCTGTAGAATATGCCCCTTTATAGCCATAGTGCAGCAGCTTTGATCATTAAATTCAGTCGAGATTTGACACTACAAAATCTCTTGTCCTTGTCCCTTGAGGACTTTCTTCCCAGGTTTATTTCTGTTTGTTAACTTCAATTTGTACTTCAGACCATACTCAAACAATGACACTGTATTGCATGTATCTCAGTCTGGATTAAAATTTGATGTTCTGATGCATAAGCACCTGTGTCCTTGGATGCTGTCTGTCAAGGGTGCTCCAGCAAACACCAGAGCCATCAAGCCCTCAAAACACACCACTGCTGCGTTTGCAGGACAACTGAACAAAAAATACTCAAACAGGGTGGTCTAGGTGTCAGCAGTAGCAGCTGCTGTGGTTCCTGATAAAATTGATTCAGTGGTATGAGACAGTGTAATAGGGAATAAGACCCTCTATTTACACACATTGACTTGAAGAAGCCAAGATAGAGATATGGCAAGCAGCTATGACTCCTTTTATATCAAATGGAGCCATTCCGACTTGTAGCAGGTTGGAATTTGGCTCACTAAATTTATACTACAGAAGAATGAAGCATTTTTCATATATTTTCTCATAAAACCACCGGCTGTTGGCTTTGCTGCTGATTAACAACCTCCCACTTTCCCATTCTGGGTAAGTTGGTGAGGAAAGTTGTCAGACCAAGAACAGGATTGCTGGCAAGCCATCCTCTGGCCAAGGCACGCTCCATAGAGCATGCGGCTGTGTAGGAGAGGCTTTGCCATTTGGGAAATGGAGATTAATGAATTCTAATCCATAGCAGCCCAGGTTTAGTTCCTTGGAATAGCAAGCTAAATTAAAACTAACAACTCTCCCAAACACAAAGGGATCCAATCACTTTTTAAATGATTCTAGGATGGCAAAGCAGGATGTGTAAATTGCTGCTTCATCGCTGTGAAAATACATCTAATGTGATGCTTTCATGGGCAGAAACTCTGTGAGAAGAAAGTATCAGAATCATGCGTGGCCCTAAAAACTGAAATTCAGAGAAGACAGTATTTGCCCTCTAAAGTGTCTGACAGTTATCACTAAGGAGTGCATGCAACAGCATCTGAGCAACGACAAAGAAATAAGAAAGCTATAACATCAGGTATTCACAGTAAATCTTGCACAATTATTCCACTGAGACTAAATGTGCGATAAATCAGAGGGAAATGTGAAATCTCAGTGTAAAAAGGGCTCAGTGTGGAACATATTTATTCCCATAGACAATTTATTTGTACAGGGGGAGCTTATCCAGTGCTCTGCAGTGCTAGGTGCTGTACAAATACATAGCTTATAATGACTAGGCAAGACAGACCATGGGAAGGAGAAAGGAAACATTACTTCTGCCTGCCACAAACAGGTCCCAGGACTACGTTGGCAGCAGTAAGGTGCCCATGTATGACTGCGGCAAAGCAGGGAAGCAGAGCCCAGATCTCTGCCGTTCCACCCTGTGGAAATGTTTTTCTCGTTCTCAACCCAGCTATGGATTTTTAACAACTTATTTCATGATCAACAGAGTTTGCCAATACACCAACAACATTAATGTGCATAAATCACTAATATTTTTTCTTGTTTCAACAGAAGAGTCTAAATAGCTGTTAAGATTGCAAATTAGTTCAGCTCTGCTTAAAGGATTAATTTTTTAGATCTTTTGCAAATCAGGTAATTTGAAAGACAAAAATAAAAGACGTATATAATGTTTTCCCAGAGGGTCCAAAGTAAATTCCCAGAAATGTTCTCAACTCCAAGTTCTGCTAATGAAGTTGCAAAGGAAAAGACCTCTACACCAACTTATTCATGTCATACCTGACCATGGGAAATGTTTTGTAACATATCAGGACACTAAGAATATAAAATTCAGTAATTAGCAAGCATGCAGAAAGATTCACATTTAGTATGTATTGGTGGGTAGATAAACAAAGGAGGGACAGCAAATAGAGCACTGAAACCATAGAAGGCTGGACAGTCAGTTTGATGAGAGTAGTTAAGAAGATTAATGTATACTCTAAACTGAACTCCCCTAGTTGGCCAGCGCTCAATAATTTAAAAGACAATGCCAGAGCCTTCATTTCAAGGTGACAGAAAATTCTGATGATGAAAGAGGTAGCTGAAAACTTACTTTTAATTAAAAAGTAAACAGGCTGAAGCTCCCATGTGCCTAACAGAAAGTAATACCATTTAGGAAACCATGGGGAGGGATCATTATTTAGATAGTTCATTTTATTACATAAAAGAACTCAAAGAAAACCAGTAACAACTTTTCTGCTCTGGTATCCTTAATAATATAAGATGATTACTTGTCATCTTAATGAGAAAAAGTTTGAGGCTAAAGAGAAAGCAATTAAACTGACACATTTATTGCTACCAAGAACAGATACCCACAACATGCAGAGCTCAGATGCATTAAATGACCAGAATAATTAATGAACATTCCAAGGAAGATGAATAAGTGGATGACATAGCTCACATCTTTTACATGATACAAATAGGTAGACAAGTGACAAGCAAACTGATAGGTGCACTTTCAGATGGACACAGAGGTTACATATTGATATTTCATTAAAAATTATCAAAATTATTATATGAACAGTTTATGATATGTGAGAGCTCAGTGACTGGGCAAACGGGGCCAGATTAAAACTCAGTTTCTATGAAAGCTGGAGGTTTTCAGTTAGCTCTACTGTCTTGCTATAAACACTTCTAACCTGGTGAAGTTTAGTTACAAAACTATTTTAGTGTTAAGAATTTATGAGTTGTGAGCACGAGCTTTTTTCCTAAAGATCGCTGAGCTCTGTAGCCTCAGGCATGCATCATCTGCCACAGCACATACCAGTGGGGAGCAGTAGTTCATCATGGTCACCTGTGACATTTTGCTGACTGCTCCATCTTTTTTCCCAATGCCAAACCCAATGGTCTTAAACTTCTGCTTAAATTTCAGCATTAAAGGGCTAATAGGAAGTCAGTACATCACACTTCTCCTTTGCATTTGGAAAGACCACGTTTGGCAGATAGTGTTCAATGAGAGGGCTAAAACAGGATGCTGGTGGGGAGCAGCACTTGGCCCTGAATCTATTAGCCAGGACAGGCTCAGATGCTATCAGCCCTAACTCAATGCTGTTATCGCAGTACATCATCATTTTCAATCTTGCTGAAGTCAATGAGACTAGTCATGAGCTTTTACACTTCAGCCTATGATTAAGTACTTCACTAAATAAGGTCATTAAATTTAAATTGTAGATGCTTGCTAGGGTACTCCTGAAGGCTGTTCTTTCACCTGCAACATATTCCCTTTAGGCTCATCGCTGGCAAAACAAGTGGCAAAATAACATCCCAATCTGCATGTCAGCAATCCTCCCACTAAACTTCAGACATGGGAAATTGATTGATTCGGGAGGGAGCTGTGTTTACCCTATTGCTGATGTAGGGAAGAACAGTAGCATATTATGGCTCTCAGAAAAGGATGAGGTACACAGAAAAGTGTATTAAACCTGGCATACTGCAGTGCCTTGCAGAGATGTCTCAGTGTGTTTGAGAAGCAGAAGCCATACAACTGTGTTAATGCAGCATTTTGCCACTGTGTATTTTCACCTCTTCTCAGTAGGACTAAGCAGCCCAACACAGTACTTTGCTAGTGCAGTTTACACTTAGGTACACTTACGTGTGTTGGCCCCCACAGAGATGCGTCCTGAAGGAGTCACACAGCACTTCCAGAAGTGAAGCTATTTTCCCCTCTATCTCTGTTCAGTGTGTATACCTCAAAGCAGCCCTCTACCCTGCTTCTGACTCCCAAACAGGCTATCAATCATGCCGAAGTGTATGCTAAAGCCATAATGCGGATAACAGACCATTAAAAGCTCAAATGAGACTGCTAAACACATTTCATTAATCACAGCACAATCTAGTCTTGAACCAGGAGCTACAGCTTTGGCACGCTGGTAACAGAAGGCTTCCTTCTACCAATTTCTAGTGACTGGAAAAGATAAAAGGGTTCCTGAGCTGGTAACTTTAAACCTTTATCCCTTCCTCACGTGCACATGGCCTGTGAGGGTTTCATTGCTGCAGAGAGTGACCGGAGGATAAAGAATAAAAATAAAAGACCTGCTAAGAAGAGTCTGAATGCCTTTTTAGTGAGCCTAGATTCTCAAAGGAGATGGAACACCCACAAGTCACACAGATTTTAATAAAAGTGCTTCTGAAAAACTGGGCAAACTGGCTCCCTCTGCCTGGCAAGGGGTCTGTCTTTATTTATGGATTTGACAAGATACCAGAAACAGGACTTTTCTACCTAGAGCCCAGACACAGTACTGATTCTACCAGTATAAAAGCATAGCATGTAAAAGCTAGAGAAAACATTGTGAAAAAGAGATGCCACCTTTGCACCACTTCTTATTGTTACATCTCAGGCTTTTCTTAGTACCTTCCCAAGCCCTTCCCAGGGAAAGGCAGCAAGTTACTCATTTCCTGCTAAGCAACTGGCTTAGCAGGTTAACAAGAGTTACCTACCAAGCACACCTTGCTTTTTAATACTCACCTAGCCCCCACAACTAAAGGGATCTAACACTATTTAGTTTGACTTTAATCCTAGTGGAGGATATGAATCAACAAACTTCTTGCAAGGAGGCAAGGTTTCTGACCTAAGCTTCACCTCCCCAGTTTAGACCTACAGACTGTTCAAAAAAAGTAAAGAAATCGGTTACTGACATCACTGGAAGGCATTCACTGTGCAATGTTAAAAAAAGGGAAAGAAATGTTGAACAAGAGCTTTCAAAAACACAGTAGCAGAGTCTAGATTGTGTCAGACATCAGATATCATTTTTGAGCTGTTCCTGTTCACAGAGGCATGTATTCAATATGTTATCACATAATTCCCATATAGAAAAATCACATAACTTCTATTCCTGTGTCATGGGTACAAGACTGAAGCACTACCAATTAAAAGACAAATATAATTTCCTATTTTAATGATCTCAATTCCTTTTCTTTGTTGGGAAGAGAGTGGTATTATAACCATACTAATGCTTTTGTTGCTTAATGCTGTCCCTTGAATATTTTAAGATTTGTAGTACCTGTTGTTCTTACTTGTGCCCTGCTAAATGGAATTGGGTTTAGAGGACCAAAGCATCCCTGTAATATCTGCCAAAGAACTTTGACCCTACCGTGAAATCTGTTGAACACATTGTGCCTTATGGTAGGGGCTGGAAACACTCCTAAGAATGTGGAAAATGAAATTTCTGTAAATTAATCATGTTCCTGCAGTCCAATATCTTTCTTCCCCTGTGGGTGTAGGTAGCAGGAGCCACATCAAACCTTGGGGTGGTTTATTAGTACTGTATATTCTAGAACTATCTAATAATGTGAAAACTTGCTTTTCTTCTGCTTTTTTTGAAAGAGTAATATTTTTGCTCTTATTATTGTTCTAGAACATTAGTGTGCTATCAGTACTGTTTTAGTCAAAAATCTATAGCACATATGAGTTGCTATAAAGAAACTTCACTATTCTAGCCATGCCTAGTACATCTGATATGCTTAAAAAAAAGAAAAAAACCACAAACAAATAAAAATCACTCAGGTACCCTGAACAAAACAGAAAAAGTAACTAAACTGCTTGTTACTAGAATGTTACTTTTGTCAATTGGGTAACTCAACCTATTTCTCTTACCTTCTGTCTAATAAGAGGGAAAATATGAAATGCTACCAGAAGGTAAGATAATAGCCTGTAAATACTCATTTTATTTCCCCGGTCAAAAGTACTTGCATGCTGCAAGGATTTGCCCAAATTCCAGCCACGAATGTCATTGTAACAATGCAAAGTACCATACTAGGCAAAGCCAGACTGGGATCACACAAAATAACACTTTGCTTTCAAGCAAATGCAAGTTGCAGTTCACCTTATTTAGACTACAGACAGGTAACATCAAATATTGTTGATCAGACTTTAAGTAAATTTCCAGTGTGAGGAAGGTAAAATACTTTCACAGACATGAATAAGGCTGGTGTCAAAGGGTTAGTCATAGTATACACTTCAGATGGGAGAGTACCCAAAGTAAAAAAGGGTGAGATCATCAGACCTACCCTCTCTTGGGCATTTTGTTTTTACTAATATTCTGCTGCAATATGACCTCTTCAGGAGACCTGCCAGTGTTACATGGATGCAACATCTCATCAGCAGCTGCCCATCTTTGAAGCTGTTATTTTTCTCTTTCTACAGGTTCTTCTGGAGAGAGAGAGAGAGATACCTGCTGTGTTCAGCCATCATAAACTATTACAGGTGGGTTTCTTTGTTATACTCTTTTGCTAGGCATTTCACAGACCATCATGTAAATGAGACCCAGGCTTTGAGAAAGGGAGTGAAAATGTTAAGGGAGGTTAGGAAAATGCAGGAAAAATCTCACCACTATAAGACTGCATGAGTCAGGAAAGGTGTAGCAATAATTAAACATTAAAAAGAAAGAAGCAGAATGAGTATGGATTAGAGGTGCTTCCTAAATATGGGCTGGAACTAATGAGGCTTTTCTTTTTATCATCAGAGAAAGTTTATTACATGTACTTCAAAGGCAGTTGACTTAGTGAGCAGTGGAGGTGGGTCACAGATACGTCCTCTCCAGTGATGCTCAGCATAAAAGCAGAAGCATTCATAATAGAATGGCTGAACTGGCTATGAGAATAATAACCCATGACTTGGGAAAATTTTAAGGAGAGGATTAAAGCTTAAAATAAAGAGAGGGAAGGGAGGAATGGCATATAAAATACAAACAGAATCCTGCAGTTATTTCACATCTACATAAACCGTGTGCTGATGCCATACGTGCTTCTCATTTGGAGCTCTGGTCAGGTTCATAAATCCTGACCTGTGATACACTGGGCTGTTATGGGCTGCTAAAATTCCTTTACTTTCTGTAGCTGAAGCTGCCCAGTTGAATGTTAACAGTACTGAAAGTGGGGTAAAGAGCACCCTAATTACCAGTGTGGGTGTCATTAAACTGAGAGCTACTGCACACACTGCCAGATCAGAAATGTTACAGAGAGACTTGGAGGAACAACAGTGAGGATGGAGAAATAAGAAAAAAAAAATCCTGAAAAAATCCACAAGTTAGTAAGCTTGAGGAAATCAAAACAGAGAGGAACAGTGAATGGGATGGAAACTGGTGGATAGCAGTATATTAGAAAATAAAGAGGGAGAGCTATGATGTGCTATGCGTGCTTCTTTTCATAGTTGCTGAGAGACAGGAACTGCTCAGTTCTTGTCTTACTTGTGAGGCTCCCTGGCACTGAGCCCCTTCTTGAGTTAGATCCTCCTTCCTCTAATGCTGAGTTTTTCTTGAACTTTTAAGGGATGTGGAGAGAGAAAATTCTGGTCAGTGCTGACACTAGGCAGGCAGAGCAGAGCACCAACACATCTGCAGTACTGGATATCTAAAATGACCTTGTAACACCATTGTACAGCCAGAAAAATCTAGAGGTTTCTTTTGCCACTCTTTAGCTAGATATTGTGATTCACAAGGCATCACATCAATTTGGCAAGTAATTATCAACAGTCACTGATACTGAAATGGCATTTCAGGAACAGGGCTGTGCCACTATGACATGGGCTGTAGTGTATGGAATAAATAATGGAGACTCTTAAACTGCAGCTCAGGCATAAGCAGACAAGTCCCACGACATTCAGAACTAAATGAAAGCTATTCAACCTTCTCTTTCCCAATGACCAATTTATGCACATTTTACAGTTTCCAAAAGTTTGGTTCCTTAATTTTTTGTGAATTTTAACAGGGTTTCTGTTTTTTTCAGAAAAAGACATATCTGAATCAACTGTTTTTCTGGGTTTATGTTGAGCATAGATGCTAGAGACCACTTCTGGGAGATCTATGCTGCTCACTGCAGTCTGCTGTCATAGGAAAAAAATCTCACAGTATATCTCACATATGCACTGTTTTATAATTAAAAGCTGGATTCTAATCTCATTTGCACCAATATAAATCCAAGGATAATTTAAATGAAAATCATAGAGTTAGTCTGGATTCAGTCTATGGTAAATGAGACAAGGATCTTGGCCTAATCTCATAAAGGTCTCCCTTAAGATCTCCATTAGTAACATTGGGGTTTTAGTGAAAAATGCACCAAATTTTTGATAGATCCCCTAGTGGGGGAAAATGGTAATTTTTAGCATATTAATTCTATACAGTTACATTAAGACTTTTGGTCAGATCTCACGGGACATGGTTACAATGTCCCGCTATCTCAGTATATTTCCTCACTGATGACAGTAGAAATACACATAAACGGCAAAAATCTTAACATAAAATTAAATAACTAGTTTCAGTTTGTGTATATTCTGAGTCTATAAGGAGAAAGCATGATTCAACCACGCCTGTTTTTCCTCCTAAGTACCATTAGTACTTATAACTTACAATTTCACTCATGGCAATCACTGGATGATATTCAATTGCATCCAATGTATTGCTGAGAGACCCTAATTCAACTTTCAAGGCAGGAAATAGGTATTGGTAATTGGTAGAGGTGCTTCAACCTCATGGGCTAATCATACAATTGAGTTAGCACCTTATCTTTATTCTTCTGGAAGTTTGCCCCCTCTTTGCTCTTTCACAAAGGACCCACTATGAACAAGGTATCAGAGCTCTTAAGAACAAGCTCATGTTTCACTTGACAGATAGACTGGACAGAGGCAGTCTTTAGACAGCAGGTCAAAGTGTTTTAGCTGGTTTGGATGTTTAAGAAGCATATTCCCAGTGCATTTTTGTAGAGGTGGATATGTAAGAATGACTTCTTTTTTTTTTACCCCCAAAGCTCTCAGTCTTAAATCACAGCTCTCCAGTCTACTTCAAACTCTAGTTGCAACTTCCTTCTGAGTTCATCATTGCTTTTTCAAGCATGAGTCACAAGGGGATGAAAATAATGAAAGGTGTTCTCCAGGTCTCAACACACTTTCCAGAGATTTCTAACTCAATCTTTAGTTCTTAATTTTGACAACCTGGAGACCTTACACATTGTTAAAGAAATGATTAAGCATCTTTGTCTTCTACCAGGAGATAAATTAAGACTAATCATGGTTTGGAAACACTACAATATTTTTTTTTCTACTTTAAATTCTGCCTTCCAAGCTTCATCCCAAGAAATTAGCATTTGCACCTGCCTTCATTGTGAAAGTCAGAGCTATATAGCAAGGTATCCTAGAGCAATTCATTTCAAGAAAGTTAGTCCAAGCCTTACTCCAGAGATGGCTCTATGTTCCTTAGTATACAGGATCTGTTCATGACTGAGTCACCCAGCAGAGCAAATCTGATACATAATCAAATGTGGGTACGGAATGACATTTCTATCGCATTAGCCAGAAAGCATGATTTGGAGTTTATGCTGACTTTAAGCTTACTATGGAAAGACAGATGGTATCTGATCCAGGTTTCTCAGAATAGTTAATTCATTAACATTTTGGAACAGAAAAGACTCAGTGAATTTATACCAGACTCTTACTTAGAACTAGGTGTTTATAACATTTTCATCCAGTCCCAAGAACTCTAGTTTTTTAATTTAATCTCACTAAAGAACAGTCTTCATCAATAAGTCTATGCATCTTGAAATTCTGTGCCTTCTAGAGAAAGGTTAATTACAGACCTGCATATCTGGTGAAATGTACTTCTCCAGTTCAGAGAGAGTGAGTTCCAGCAGGGAACTGCAGATGGACCTCACATGTAGGCTGCTAATGTTCTCAGTGCTCTATTGAAAACACATGGTGATGAGAAGACAGGAAAAGGGTTGTAAGCCAAAGGTAAAAAAAAAGGCAGCTCAAATATTGGTGTCATAACTGCAATGACAAAACAGACCTGAAGCAAATGAAGAACTATTGTCACTGAAACACTGTTCTTCAAGTGTAGTGGTTGCTGCCCACGCTTAAGTGGTACTGACTGTACTGGCTAGGTCAGGCTAATGCTGATTGTATGTTCTGTACTGCTAATATACTGAGACTCCCAGGGGATTACAGTGTGTGAGGGTAACTTCTGTCTTGTTATGGAGCCGGCAAAGAGTTTATTGCAACCTGGAGCTCTTCTTTATCTTTGCTTCCCTTCAAAGGAAATCTCCATAAATTCTCTTTCTGCACAGGTACAAATTCCAGATCCCAATCCATCCCTGACACGCTCCCTGGGACTGCAATCTCACTTCTTTATCTGAGCACAGCCCATAAAACAATCTCAGCCAAGTAAGGCAGGAAAAAATTAAAAAAAAAATCATGAAACTGAAGGAAGGATTATCTATTGATACAGAAGACTCCATTAAAAATGAAGCTCATATAAGGGATGAGAGTTGCCTTAGCATTTACTGGGTAAGGTAGAAGCAATTTTGAAAGCTTAGGATGTCTATTATTTGGTTTGATATTATTGCTCTTTAAGAACCAATACAAATGTATGTCCTGCTCAACAGCAGTTTTCTAATTATTAAACAAGTGGAAAAGATGGCAGCTTTGACCATTTGTGCACAGCTCTTAAGAAAATCAAGATCTTCCAATCCAGCCATAAAATCCAACTAGGAACCAGAGAGTTTACAGCAAGAGTTGCAAAACCAAGAGGCTGTGACATTTCTGCATTAGAGGTAGAAGGACTGTTCTGAGAACACATTTATACTGAATGTAGCTACTTAGTAAGATTAATGAATATAAATCACATTGCATGGTGGTCAGTCTTCAGTAATTTAATTGAAACAGGAACTAATTTCAAGGTGATACAAAAGTTCCTCTGAAGTTTGGCTATAGAATATTTTCATGGAGTAGAAGTCAATGAGCCATCAGGATGTAAAGGGAAAAAAGCAGTTACTTACAACATTTAACTTTAACCTCTGACTTATTCCTTTGAAACCTCTTGACTAGAGAAAGGAAGTGAAGAAGAGAACAGAGTGAAAATTGTGTCCAACAAATCTCGACTAGATTAGATGGAATAGGTCTCATCTGGAAACATCAAGATCATGGAGGGGACTTCCAGTACCATAAAAATGAAGAATGTCATGTCTCTGAACAAGTTAGAGGGAGGCATTCAGAAAGTAGGAAAGAAATCCTATTTCCCACCAATCACCACACATAGAAATGGATGAAATCCAGAATGGAGCCTGCAGAACTGAGAGTTAAAGTAATAGGAGATTTGTCTAGGCTCACAGAGAGGTTTAACCAAAAAACATGTCTGAACTCCATGGCATGCCCTGTGCCTGCTTGATCTTGGCAAGCGGAACTCTTGCAAGATCATAGCTGGAAGCTTTTTGTCCTTTACAACATGCATATCAGGAGTTAAAAGGTTTTTTTATCATTGATGCAAATTATCAACTGATAGCATCTGCAGAATCACAGAATGGTTTAGGTTGGAGAAGACCTTTAAGATCAAGTCCAGCCTTAAGCCTCATAAAAATACTGATCAATAACAATCTCAACAGCTTCCTGGCTATGTGTGTCTATACTCTTTCCAAATAAGTTGTGTGGCTTGTCATAAAATTATGAACCGGTAACAGCATGCTCTCTGCTACAATGGTTTGCTGGGAGAGAGTAAATGGTCTGCAACTGGTCCATAACTTCAATTTTAAGCTTCATAAGAAGCATGCACAGCAATATTTCAGAAGTTAGGAGAGCTGATACGTTCCAGTGGTCCACTGCTTTAGGAGAGCCAAGTAACAATTAAATCAAGATGCAGATTTGTGGAAGGCAAAGTTCTACCACCATTCCTTACAAACCCAAGAGACTTTGAAGAACATAACTGTTAAAGGTATCACACAGGGAGAGGGAAATCTTTCAATATAGAGAGATCCCAAATGTTTTTGGGCTTTTCAGGTTACAACCAACACCCTGAAGCTACCAACCTATAAGTATGCAGCTGGAACTCGCTCTCAGCATGAAGCAGCGCTATATAAGTGGGCTGCCTCATTCAGCAGTTCTTACTTCACCCTCTGAATAGTCTCAAGGAGCAGCCCCATACAGAGAACACTAAAGTAGTCCCGTCTTTTGATAACTACAACTGTCATGACAAATTGGTTTTATACTGACTTCCTGGAACATAATCTAAAACCTAAGTCTTGTTTTGCTGTGTTTTGATTTGAGTATTTACCCATGTGGACTGATTAGCCAGCCCCGCTCTAAGCTCAATACTTTTAACCTCCAACATAAGCAACAGCAATTTACTTTTAATCTTTCTGTGTTTTCAGTGAACCATGACCCCAGATTTTCTTCCCAGATTAAGTATGTGCTTCTTTTTTGTTACTTATTACATCATTCTGACACTTTATTCAACTCCTGCAGTGTATAGTCATATACCTGCAAAAAGACCAGTGTTAAAAACACTATGTGAAGAGAAGAAAAAAAAAGTTTCTTATAAAAACTATCACCCACAACAGCATGTTTCTATGGTAATACAAGACTGCTTTGGGTTGCTATGGCAACTAAACCTTTAAAAGCAATAGCATCAAAGCAAAAAAAAACCCCAAACACAAATCTGGCATCATCACTGGTCTTCTCAGTTTTTCAAATCATTCTCAGCCTTTCTACCCTATACAAAGACTAGATTGGGTGTTAGTGATCAAGACTCTTCAGGAAGAGGAAGAAAACCACTTGGCTTCACAGCAATGGGTGGGCAGAGCCTTGTTACCACCCATTTTTAGAAACAGAGACTAGAAGTGCTGGTCATAGAATCATAGAATCATAGAACAGTTTGGGTTGGAAGGGACCTTAATGATCATCCAGTACCATCCTCCCTGCCATGGGCAGGGACACCTCCCACTAGATCAGACTGCCCAAGGCTCCATCCAACCTGGCCTTGAACACCTCCAGGGATGGGGCATCCCCAGCTTCCCTGAGCATTCTGTTCTAGTGAACTACCACTCTCGTGAATAAATTCCTCCTTATGTCTAGTCTAAATCAGCCCCTCTCTAGTTTATAGTCATTGCCCTTAGTCCTATCACTACAAGCCTTTGTAAAAAGTCTCACCCCATCTTTCTTGTAGGCCCCTTTCAGGTACTGGAAGGTCGCTCTTCAGGTACTAGAAGGTCACTGCAGAAATCTTGCACCACAGAGTAAAACAAATAAAAAAATGATAAGAATGACATTAGAACTAATTGCTAACTGCAGCCAAGTGGGAATGATATCTGCACTGTCCACCTTGTGCAAGGCATGGGCCAAAATTACACTGAATTAAATGCTGGTTTAGCTCCTTAATGCTAATGTGTACTTCATTATTTCCTTGGTAAGTTTCTTCTTACAGACTGATGCTGCTGCCAAGGAAATGCAGAAAATTTCTAGATATACACGCTTGCCTCTGCCTCACAGAAATTTACTGTGATATATGATATTCTTAGCTAATATCTGATGGGTTTCGAGATAAATAATCTTGACTAACTTGGCATGTGTTTCCACTTCTACCTTTTCCTATTCTTCCTTACTTGCTCCGAATCCTGTATATTCACTCCCAGTTTCCAACTCCACAGTTTTCTCATTTACCTACCAAGTATGTCCACTTCCTATTATTATGTTTGAAAGGATTATATGATCATGGAATGGAACTGACCATGTGCAAACATCTTCTAATTTTGACAAGGTACCTCAAAACTTGCACCCCAGTAGCGCATCCCTTTGATCCCCCGCTTATGTTCTTCACCCTTCATGCACGTCACAATCTGGCTGAGGTCATCCAACTCTTTTTACTTGTGACCCATGCCACAGAGCTGAAAGGAGACCATATTTAAAGGTTACTCCTCCAACTATTCACATCCTTTTTTTAGTTAGCCTATAAAAGGAGCTGTAAGTTCAAAGCAGAAATATTTATGTAAATCAAGGAATACAGGAGCTAGCCTTCTTTACTGATATAAGTCAGCGTCACCTTGTTCCCTCCAATGTATTATCAAGCTAGATAATAGCAGCTGAAATGTGCTCTCTCAGGATTTTAGGACACCAGTGTAGCAATATTCAGATCATCATTTCTTAGTAGTACAAGAAAGCACCTGAATCTCTAAGTGTTATAAAAATTGGTGCTAATGTCACTCCAAAGCAGATTGGCAAAAAGCCTGTAGACAGCCCTGTGGAACGCCACTAGGCACCAGCAATAATCATATCCTGAAGCATGCAAGGAAGGAAGTAATATAACTGTCTATTAAATGTAACATGTGCAGAAAGACATGATAGTATCATGAATTAATGATGTTCAGGAGATCGTGAGCCAGTTTCAGAGATGATGTGCTTTTCAGTAAGCTGCTCTGACCATAAACTGGTAGACAATTTGTGTTGAGGACAAAAGAGTAGTAGCATTGAGTCAGCCAAGGATAACTTTGTATGAGAAAAAGTACGATGGCTCACTTTACTGTAGGGTCCTGTTCAAAGTTAGCAGTGTCTTAGCAGGACAGAAGCAGTAAGCACGTCCGCAGCCTTGGGATGGTTCACAGTCTTGCCTATTTGTCAACAGCATCACTGAACACCTTCTTTGCTATACACCATCACCTCTGTTCCCATGAGACAAATTCTCTTGGTACGTCACAATAGCATTTACTTGACAGTTTTGCCAGTCCCTAAGCAGACAGAAAACAACACCACATACTCAGAGTTTCAGGGTTTCACTTAATTGTGCCAGTACTTAATGACTCTCAGGAAACTGTTCTGCTGACATGTCCCAGGTCCAGGATGAATCCCAGAACCATGAGGACCAGAAACAGTTGACATAGGGCTCATTTTACACCCAGGCAGGAACAGTATTTGCTTAGATCTTGAGATTCTTTTGAGCACTCAGGCAGTGCAAAGGAAACCTACACTGGCCTGGGTCTTCAGCAGAAAACACTGAATGTGCATCTCTTTTGCTGACATGAACTTGCACGCCATTTGCCATAGCTGTGAATTTTGCGCTTCAGGTCCAAATTCTTTTCAGGACCGCCTCTTGTGCAATGGAGGTCATTACAAATCACCATATTTGATACTTAAGCCCAAATTATGAATTTCATTATGGGTAAATGCAGGAAATATATAAAAATACAGAAAAGTTGTGGACATACTTGGCTCCTGAATTTTACTGTATGTTTATCAATCACCTTTTAGTATGTATCTAGTCTAGGACAAAAATCTTTTTGTTGTTAGCAGTGTCTCAAAGCACATAAAAGATTACTTTGAGGAAAGGGTCAGAGGGAGAAAAGCTCCTTTGTTTAATTCAACTGCTTGTCCCACGCTGAATGCAAGACAGAGATAGCTGCAGAGAACACGGAGTACAGCAAGCTTGAGATTTAAGTAAAATAAAGACACCTGGTAGGTGCAGAGTGAAGGAGGCCATTACAGATACACCTACTTCTTTCTTTTAGCTAAGGGGTTAATATAAGGGGTTCAAACATCCCCAATTCTCTAGATTGCTTGGGAAAGGAAGCCTGTGAGGTTTCTATTATTTGCACAACATTGGACTGATTGATTTCATTTATATGTCTAACTTTTAGCTCATGTAACTTGCCACTAATTTTGCTCATGGTGCATTTGTACACAGCCTTAGTTCAGGTATGTAATAGATTGGTTTAATTTTGTACACTCTTTTCCCTCTGCCCTAGTTGTGCAGAGAACAACACCATGCATTCAACTTGCTGATGGGACGATCATACCATTGACCTCCGGGCAACACATTCTACCTTCCAGCTTGAGCCTGTGAGACGGATATTCCCTATGCCACTTTACCCTATACAAACCACGTGCTACCAAGGACAGTATTACAGACATAATTTGCAGCACAAAACCAAAAAGCACAAAAAAGGGTGAAACCTTGAATGAGAGCTTTGTAATTGGAAATGGGGCCTCAGGTCTTTAAAAATATGTATTGCTAATACAGAATAGGGTAGGCTCAGAGAATACGCCTGGTTCAGAGAGGAAGAAAACAGAATATCATGTTATTACAATGCATGTCACATGCTGTGAAAAGCATATTTGCTTGATAGATTGCATGTGATTAGAAAGAAGGCCTTAGGCACGGAAACCTACCTATTAAATATCTTTCTTCCTTTGGTCCTAGCAATCTAGCTATCAAACCGTAGAGTAAACTTCATTTGTTAGGTGAATGACCTATCTGTCTCTTCTGCTTGGCTTTTTCACACATCCAGAGGTGAATCATAATTACACATTATTAATTGGAATGATGGACAGGTTGCCACTCCCTCAGTACTCACTGCCTGCTAATACACTTGCTCTGGTTTACTGTCACCTAAGAAATGCAGAGTGACTGGTCAGAGTGATTAGTGTATGGACTTAATTTGTGTGCTACACCCAAGACAACTGGAAGGCATTGGGGTTTGGGGCTTTTTAATAGCCCTCTAAAAATAAATTAAACAAGTTGTGATGTGGCAGGATTACTAAATGTATCTGTGAGGGAGCACATCTGTAATTGTATGAGAAGGTGAACAGATTGCAGGAGAAAATGATCAGCCCAAAACATTTATCAGTGGACACCATCTCCTGGCTGTTTCCCCCTTTTTAGCTGAGATGGGAGGGGGTTATTATTATTATTTCCCTTCTCAGTTTGTTCTCTCCCACAGTTCTCATAGGTTATCATTTCAGCAGAGGCTACTGGTATCCCATCCCCAGAAATACAATTTTCCTCTGCCAAGAACAAACACACAAAGCAGAAATATTCCTTCTCCCAGTGTCTATCCTCTGGGAGCTGGATCTTCCAGGTTCTGGAATGTCACAGCCTCTGCTAGTCAAGGTTGATGAAGATATGCAGTTTGATCCTGTGATGCTGCACTCTGCACATATTTCTCCCAAGAAATACTTGCAAGACAATTCAAAAAGCTCTAGATCCATTCTCCAAGGATGGGGTACTTGAGACTAATAGAATTAAAGTCTCTTTAAATGCTGGGGAAAGACCTTAGTGGAGACAGAAACTGTTCAGAGGTTTGTGGGTTTTTTGCTTTAACACTGTGTGAGTCTTACAGTATTTGGTTTGGTTGTTTGATACATCACAGTATTGAAGCCAAAAGGACAGTTGTAGAATGAGTGACAGGTTAAAAAAGACTGGAGAAAAATAATGCAGAAAATGCCTTAGATTGATGTTGAGAAGGTAGAAATAAGTCCTCAAATTTTCAGCGTTGTCAACAAGATGTTGTTATAAATCTTATAATATGGGTGGGCCTTATTTTGAAAACTGCAGTTGGGGTATTGAAAGATGACAAAAGTATATCAGCTTTCATTTTTAATTAAAATATTCCTAGCTGCCATGGGACAAACTTGAAAACATGACCAAAGGGCATTCCTTGGAAATCAAAACAGAAAAATAAAGAATTCTAGTATTTTATTTAATTTTACTTTATTTTAGAATTCCCCCACCATGAATTATACCCAATTTCTATGCACAGTTGGCCTTTCACCCCTGAATATTTCTGCCTGGTGGCAGCAACAGACAAAGAACCATTCGGCTAAAAAAGAACTACAGATGTTTCAGAAACTGCAGCCACTCCATTTTGGCAGCAACTTATAATCACAATTTTCTGATTATGTCCCTTGTCACATAAAAACTGACAAACTAGAATGTGCACATGCTGATCCATATAATAAACTCTCTCCTCTGGAGCTCATTTACTGAGGTCAACTTTCTTACATACTGCCTTGTCAATAAAGAAATATCATGGAAAAGCAATCTGCAATTAGGAAAAAAAAAAAGGCTTCCAGACAGTCACCTTATCTGACATGCGTGGGGAAAAGAAGTGTTTTTCCCCAGGCCTACAGAATCAGTAAACCTTATGTCTTTGCTGGAGCCCCTCCTAATTAGAATCAGAAAAATGAATATCCAATCACAGTTACAAGCTTGTCTTCTCTCCGAGTATAATAAATCCTTACTTTCTTTGGCTTTTCACCAAGATAAATCTATGTCCACTCCTGTAGTTTCACACACAGATGATAACAGCATCATGAGACAGAGGAGCACGACACACCTCGACATTTCTATCGGCTATAGCTAACAAATAGGATTCTTTATCAATGAGGTTTCAAAGCTTCTGCAGCAGAAAAGAAGAAAATACCACGATGTAACAATCAGGGATAGAAAATCTTAAGCAGATAGAGTCTCCACAGGGACCTTTTCAAAGAGAAAATGTATTTCATTTGCGGAATAACCCTAGAGTGAGCTATATACTGCAGTCTAACCATTAAACACTTACACAAGACTTGCAGAAACTAACAGATGTTCCTTTTATGAGCAAAGACAAGTGCCATTCGGCCTTTTTAGACACCTATAAAAATTCAGATAATTTTAAGCTATTTTAATAGCTGCCTGACAATTTTATTAATGCACTCTGCTACACTATGATTCTGTTCCCTTCACAAAAAGACTGACTCAAACCATAGATTTTTACACGTGCTAAGGTACATGTTGCTAATGCCTTCCTCTTGATTATTAAGAAAAGAAAACCAATTGTACTGACCAGAAGGAACAGAAAGATCTCTGCAGGATTTAACACAAACAGTGTGTCAGCCTGTAGAGATCCTATCTCAAAATGATCTGTGGAAGCTTTAATGATTTACTCAGTGTAAACTGTCAGACTGAGCTACAGAACCTGCCCAGAATCAATTCTGTGGCTCAAATCCTGGCTTCAGCCATAGGTGACAATGAATTTTCAGTTTTAATCTTGGCAACAACTGAATATTTTACATCATCACAAGAAGAGGATACCTATAAAATTACAATCTTTGCAGGAGTAGGGCCTAGATCTATGACAGGTATAGTTTATTAAACTGGTGCTTCTCTGATAGAGCCAAATTCAGGGAAATTCATACAGCACCTGCTGACTCTCCCTGCCTCTCCCTGGTGCCATCAGCATCTCACTTTCTGGCACACTAAATTCACACACAAATGAAAAGTTATGCATGCATTTGATATTACAACCTTATGCATAACAGTTCTTGTAGGAATATCATTACTAAACCACCTACACAACATGTTGAATTTTGTGATGGTTGTTATTTTTTTTGTTTGTTTGCTCTTTTTCCTGAAGAAGCTGCAAAAATAGAATGAACCTAGATTGTTACCTCAGGCATTCTGCAGAGCAATATGCCAAAGCACCCACATACTGAGTGTTTGCAGATTTTAAGTTTGGGATTGACTATGTGCCAATCCCTCTTTAGCTGTGGGAACTTGATTCTGCACCAAAATTGTTGTTGACCTTTTCTGGTATTTATGATGTCAATCTGGATTTGTATCATTGTTTGAACTCCCAACACAAAGCAAACAGCCTCTATAGCATGTTTTTATTCATGCAAAGTATATAGGGATCTCAGTGTTTCTATCAACCCTGCCACTTCTCCTTGGATGCTTGGTTAATGGAGGTAGGTGATTCTGCCTTAATGCCTTCATCAGTTTTCCAGAGAAGATTTATTTGAACAGATGAACACTAATTGTGGCTTCTATCCTCTGGATATCTTAATCTACAGGTAGAGTTATTTGAAATACACTAGTTATGTACTCCCCAGTCTCTATTGTTAAAACATTCATCATAGCAGGTGGCTGGATTGTGATACTAACACATTGTAGTAGTAGGACATCACTGTTCAGTATAGTCTCTGAGTTACTATGGGTCCTTAAAAATACTTAATACAGAGGCCCTTAATATTGATCTCTACAGGGATTATTCAGATTTCATTTGTGAGTCCCACCTGTGACTTATACGTAGATAGCCTAAACGAACCAGTCAGACAGAAGAATTGTCATTTGACACTAGGTAAAGCATAGACGGTCTCTTGCTATGTCTACATACAGCAGCCAGGATAAAGAGGCTGTGATCCTGACTGGAACTACAGTTTGTAACACAAATAGTTATGGTAGCTGTTATAGTTAGGTCCCAAATAAATTCACAATCCAATTTACAATGAATGCTCTTGAGAATCCATATTTAACATACAGTTAAAGTAAAAATAAGAAGTTTGGAAAAAAAGACCCCACGTTTCAATCCCAAGAGTTTGCGTGACCAAGAATAATAAAACAGTTATCTAATGTGGCCTTTAAAAGAACTTTAAGATTGATGGCAAAGAGCATAGCTATGGACTGCTTATTTTCTCAGAAGAATTCATTCAATTTCTGCAATAAAAGAATATTGGTTACACTAATCCTTGCTGTCTGAAATGTTTTGCAGCACTTCATCCAAGAACGCATATGATCTCCAGTCCCACTCTTTTGCCCTCAGGCTAGGTGCTTTCTTGAGTGTAGAACTGTCAAAATCCAATGAAAGATGAATAGAAAACATAATCAGTGTCAATTAAGTCACGCAAAACAGGCATGACAGGTTATCTTCACCAGACTGTCTGCGGACTCATACCTTTGAAGTAAGTATTTTGGGTGTGTGTGTGTATATATATCTGTCCTAGAGAAACAGGCTGCTTATCTTTGGGAGAGCAAGAGAGAATGAGGCTAAAGCAGAAATGTCCAAATCCCAGCTGAAAAGGTGCATCTGAGTCTTGAAATTTAAGTTATTGATTCCCAAAGACATATTTATGCATAGAGACAGCAACTTGCATATACAAGGAATAATCATACAAACCCCAGTAACAGTCAAGAGAAATTTTTAAATGTTACACTGCTTGAGAGACACTTTTTCAGGCTTCTGAAGAGAAGTGTGGATTTCTCCCAGAGCCTAGGGTTGCCACTTCAAAGAAGAGATTTTCAAATAAAATCACGTATGTACAGCCCCAATTTGTGCACTCAGTTACAGAATAGTTGGATCATTTATTGTAAGGGCATATGCAAGTAGCTTATCTGAAAAGGGCAGAAGAGCAATAATTTACAAAGGAATCATACTCCTTTTTTTTTCCATCTACAGAGCATATGTAACAGTAGCTTTTATTAAGTTACTATGGAAGGGTCTGATCATTTCAGCAAGTCTTAAGATGACTAGAAGAAGGACCTTTGCAGAACAAAGTATTGCAGGTGATACTTAAAACTTATCATAGGCTTTTCTACACAGCAAATTGAACCAGGCCTTTCTACACAGCAAATTGAACCTGGTTAAACTGTAAGACCATCCTGAATGAGTTTCTTCCAAGCACGGTGCCCCTGAGAAAAAGATTCTGAGCTATTGGTCTCTCTTTGTCACTGTTTTTGTTGAGAAGAATCATCTGGGTGCAGAAAGAATCCTAGACTCTAGCATCTTCTCTCTCTTTACCTGACCTGTGTGGCTGTAAATTGGAAGAGGCTGAACCAGACTGTCTTATTGGTTATCCTGCAGCAACCTGCTGCCTTTCCTGAATGGATGTGAAAAATTCTTCTAATTGCTCAAACAACATCCTAGTGCAAGGAGGTTGACAACAGCTACTTCTAGCCAACAAGTGGGTGTTTGAACATTTCTAGAAAGCAAGCCTGTGGTTCTAAAGCTGCCCTCCAACCTGGGGCTGGGCATAGTGTCAGGTTCCTTTGGAAACTAGAACTTCACTTCATAGAAGTTTTATTTCTCCTCTGTTAAAGTAGTAATTCAACAAACACAATAGATTTGTCCCACAGAAATCTTCATAAACTTACTTGGGACTTCTGATGGAGAAACAAGGGTAGGATTGAAACATTAGTTTAAAAACAGATCCCTTAAAGGGATATTTAAATGGGACTAATGACAGGAGACATCCTTTTAATAATCTTTTTCAGTGCTGGAAGGAGAAATAAAGAGGGACTGAGGACAAACTGAAAATCACCATATGATTTAAACCAATCTTTTATGAACCAGAAAAGGAGCAACAGTATCCCTCCAAATGACTTGCTCTTGTTTTCCAGGATAATCCATTTCCATTGAGTCTTTGCCTAATGGGACTATGCCCTATGACACCGGCTGGAGAAGAAGTTCTTGCTTAGACACTTTCACTTCCCTCTCCTCCCCAACATTAAGGATCATAACTTTGGGTGTACATGCCTTCCAAAACCATCTCCCATTTTGCTCAGCTCCTGAGGCTATGAGACTGTGCCATTAATTCTTTCTTTGTGCATGACCATCTGGGAGATGAGCAGATGTAGACACTGACCGATCTATTGCCAGGATTAAAAAAACTGTGGGGAAACAGGTGGTCAGCTAGAATTAAAAAGACAGACCAGACAACTTACAAAATCATACATTTGGGAGTTGTGATATGCATGTTATGAGGGCTGGCAGTAGCACAGGAATTCTGTTGCTACGTGTACGTTAAGAGTTTTTCACAGCTCTAATCACCATAAAAACCATGCCTAGCTCTGTGAAGTCAGACTTACACCCAATATTTTACTTCAAGTAATTACCATTCTCCATGCTTCCACATTTTTTGTCTGTATTTTTTTTTAGCGTTAGGCCTGCCTATCCTCTATATTCCTTTCTTTACAAACAGTCTTTATGCTTGGTTTCTTTCCCCAGTAAAAAGTAAGGGACCTTCACTGAAACTACGGCAGAAAATATAAGCAAGGAGAGGATCTCCCTCATTGCCTCAATTTGAACTTTGCTGTCTTTGACTGTGCAGTAATCTATGTCCAAGTTCCATTCATACACAGTTCTTTACCTGCTACATCATGCTAATACACTATATTCAGTGAAATATTACCACTAATGGGCAGCAGCACACAATGAGACAGTACAATAGCACAGTTATTACTCCCTATACATACATTTATGTAAATTATGGCTGTCCCTATACATACATTTATGTAAATTATGGCTGTCAAAGTATATGTTTATATGAAGCTCAAGGTTCAGTGTAGGGAACAGCTTGGTGAAGAGGTCTGAACAACACCTGAAGAGGAGGAAAATCTTTATATTCCTTCATGAAGTAAATTTGTGAATAGTTCAGTTAAGTAAGGTGATTCTTTTGGCCTGCAAAAGGGATATCAATGTATCCAGAGAAGTGAAAGGAAGCAAATGTATTGAGAAGCAAGTACTAGCACCCAGTCCTTGACTGCAGAGCTGAAGATTACAGCTTCTGCCCATTAGCTGGGTACTGCGAAAGGCAAAGAAGTCTTGTGGATTTCAGCATGGGACAGATACCATAAAAGTGCTCTTTTTTCTTTCACCTTTGTAACAGAGTAGTTTATTTTGGCTTCTGTAAATAAATAGTACCATTTGCCTAGGCTGACTTTGCTTGAGGTGATTTTAAGAAAGCTGATGATATGCATCAAGGCTACACTTTTACGGGCCTGTAAACCTTCAAACCAGAATACTGGAATGCCTCTGCACTTACCAGCACGCCATTATATATCTGAGGGCAAGAGGAGAACAGTAGGGCACATCTCTGACTCTGAAAAGCTGGCAACACTGGAGCCTTGGAGAATTAAAAGGTTTTAGTAGTGTGTTAGCCAGGAAAGTACTCGGTTTTGTGGCAGGTTAGTAAGGAAAATTTATGCGACCATATTCTTACACGGTTACACTGAAAGTATCCTTTCTTGGTTAAATTATCAAGGAGTTTTCCAAAGAGCTATGGGAAATGGGGATATGTAGAGAAAACTACTTTAGGTGGATACTTCAAATCCAGCACCCTTCATCAACTCATTAAAAAGAACAAGCAGTAACTCATTTGTATTCACATGTATAAATCTGCTCTCTTCATCTTCCTCCCTGGTCCAAGTATGATCCTAACTTCATTCATTTTCAGTGGTAACATGGAAAAATGACACTGAAAGTGATAATTAGGCTTTATTAATAATAAGTAATATAAAACAAGTTATTCCAAGTATTGAATACCAATAGGTGCTTGAATGGTAGGTCACTACAGCATCATCATAATTTTCTTTATCACCTAACATATTGTCAAGCTCTCACCTGTCCCAAATAATCAACCAGTAAAACCAACTACATTTATAACCAGCATTGTTGATCATTCCACATGGAACATTGTTGAGGAAAGAGCTGGTAAATATTACATTTATATGCAAAGACCAGTGACCAAAAAATTGAAAACATTTAATATATCTCAGATAGCTCTTTTACCCCCATTGTACTGTTTGCTTTACCATTCTCCCTCCCCTACAAGTAATGACAGTAAAAAAATCATTAGAATACCTTTGAACTTGTGAAAGACGGCCCATAGCTCAGCAATGTCAGTGGCAAATGTTATGTCTGTGTCGAGGACAATGACTCGCTCAAGATTGGAAGGTAGAGTCTTGGTCAGAACCAACTTCATCAGCCCATAAATCCCAGAGTAGTGTTTGTTGGGGATCCAAGACACTTCAGACTGAGAGGAAATGGAAAGTAGGAAAGAGGAAGAAAAAATAATCTTCATTAGAGAGAGAAATTCTGAAACTAGTTTCTTGTAATAGTGGAAGATCTCTGAGTATCAGCAATATAAGACCATAAAATGCCAGGGAAAGAAACGTCTGAAATCCTGGTTTTAAAGTAACTTCAGAAGCTCTGAAGTATATTAAGTTTCTGAAAGCTTTTAAATAAAAAAGTTCTTTGAGGTGATCACTTCACACAATATAATTAAAATCTGTTCAGTCTTTCCAACTTGGTACAATCCATTCTGAGACATCAATGTATCCTGATAATGAAATATATTTTTAATACAAAACTTCAGGTGTATTGTACATAGCTTAATTTTCAAATGAAACAAAAAATTTTATGTTTGTCATTCCCAAATTTTTCTGATTCTGATGGAGAACCAACAAATATATTTTTTTCCCCTTCTATTTCTTACAGATTTTTGAAAAGCCAGTGATTTGGAATAATGGCCCAGAAAACTGCAAAAAAAAATTGTTTCCCTTTAGCCTTATATATTTAATTTGTAACTACTGACATCACACAAACATGCTCAAAAGCGGAAGAATGTATTTAGGTAATTTTTTTTTGTTTGCTATATATTGAAGGGTCCAACCCAAACTTTTACATTTCTTCAGTGAGGTCTAAACAAAACATTTCTACATCATCTCTGCTGGGAGACTAAACTCAATCTTTAACTGTGCTACTGGCACTAGCAAGTTCCAGGGCCTATGTTTCATTTTCTTTCTGTGAGACTCAATTTCTCAAATATAAAAAAGTCACTGCTGAAAGTGGGACATAGAAGTTTTTGAAAAGTTCCTATTGCCCTGTCTGAAACTCCTCCTGTTTAATGTTTTATGGGCCATGCACTACAATTCCCAGACATTAAGTTTTCCCCTGAGTCATGCTCCAATTAACTCAATTTCTACTTTGTCTACAGGTGACCCGAGGGAGACAGATTTCACGATTTGTCCTGGCATGTTATACTTGGGACAAAACAGGCAGAAATTAAAGTATTCATAAAACTGAGAAGACCTATTTAGTTGTTTAACTGTCTCATATCTATTCACTAGCATTGTAAAGTTTATTATGTGAAACAGCTTTTGATCAGAAGAGCTCATTTCTTCCAAATTCCTGCAAGGAAACCTTCCCATAATAGAATAGGTTCCTAAAATTTATTTGGAATTTCAAAGAGTGGTTGAAGAAAGGCTTATAATAGCTGCTAAGAGTGCATTTCATCTTGAATATAAAATAACAAGGACCCTGCCCATGTAAGCTGACCTGCTCTTTTCCCTTGAAAATGGCACACAACTTTCTGCTGTATTCTCAGCATTCCTGTACCAGGGCAGAGCTTTCTCCCACTGCTATGTTCATTAAAAAGACTGAGGGTAATAAAGGAAACCTTTAAGGAGAAAGGTAAAACTCTTAAGAAAGGCAGAAAAAGCGAATTATCTTAAACCAACCCAAACTAAAGGGCAAATTTAAGTGTGAAGTTTGTTGTGTTTTTTTTTTTTTCTTAGAAATCCATTTGTATGTGTCCTTCTCTACACATATAATTCATACGTAATCATTTGCATGTACATTGTGGCTGGAATTGTCACCTACACACATATACATATTAGATACTTGTGCTCCATGTACGTTATGCGCTGTAGAATGCCAGAAGTAGCACAAGCAAGGAATCCTAGGATACTGGTATAAACCACTAGGAAGGAAATTAGAGAGTGAAGTAACACACAGTGTGGTTTAATACATGAGTCTGAAAAGCCATCATTCTTATTTCATTCTTCCTCACTTGCCCTCTCTGTAATTTGCATGGTGCTTTCTCTAGCCTAGTTAAAATGGCCCAAAGGCAGAATGTTTGTTAATGATTGGCTTTACAAGCTAGATCTGAGTTGTCTTCAGAGAACAAATATTCCTAGAAGATACAGAGGGAACAGAAAGAAACCCAAAGCAGTAAAAGAGAAAAGTGAAACAAAATAGTGTGACATCCCTTGCCCTTTGTATAATTCCCCACTCAGGAGAAATAGCATGCCTTGGATCTCCAGCTCTCAGGATCTGTAATTTTGTTCATGAGAGAAGAGGAAAGGAAGGTACTTAGGTGGCGCTGACCGTGATTCCTTCCATTAAGCTAAGTGAAGTAGTATCTTCTTACTAAAGATCTTTCATTAAAACTCTTCTTTATTATTTCCATAATTAAAGAATGAAAATATATTAAACTATCTAAATTGTTCAGTGTTGCTGGCTATTAATATAGAAATTACTGGCCCGTGAGTCTGCATGTTGTATACACTTGGGTAAATGCCAGAGAGGCAAAAGCAACAGCCTCCGTGTCCAGTGATACTTTATCAGAGAGTTGTCTTCCCTAACTATGCTCTGATTATCTCTGGAAAAGATGGCTAAATTTAGCACAGTGGCTGTGCATAGCCTAACTCAGCTTTTTCACAGTTGCTACTGCTGTATAAAATGTTTATTAGAGTTAGCAGAAGTGCCTTTTTAAGGAGAAGTCTGATATAGAACTATAACTTAAAATCAAGCCTTCCAGCTTCTATGATACAGAGGGAACAAAACACTAGCTCCTTCTCTGTTCGTGAAATAATTGAATAGTGACTACATTCCCAAGTAGCCAAGTATTTTTATTCTTAAAAACACTTGGGCCTGGTTGCCCATACATTGAGATCAAAGAGCACAACTCCTACCAAGTCATCACAAATATATTCAGCCAGACTTCAGTTCTTACACTGCGTATCTTTAGGGAACTGTAGTGGGTTTTTTCAGGTTTTTTTCCTGTACACTATATTACTCTGTAGCTGTAAGTGAAATCTGTGTGTTGAGTCTCTCTGAAGGGGATGGAGACTTGGTCTTGTAGACTTAGCAGACAGCAAGTTTGGAAAACAGTGCCAGCATGAACAGAGTGACAGTGAGAACACTGACCAACAGGAAAGGACAAATAACTTATGGGTGCCTTTATTATGTAAGATCAAAAGTCCATCAGGTTTAGTAGCCAGCATCTGATAGTGGGTGGTGGCAGGTGCCTACTGAAGAACCTAAAACCAGGCAAATTCTACAGCAATACCACCCACATATGTACTTCCATGATCTGGCACCAAAATTTGGAGATAGAGGTGGTACTTTTCTCATTAAAAGCTATTGATGCATTTTTCATCTGTGAATTTCATTGATTTTTTAAATTCCTCTAAGTTTTTAGCAACCACAACATCTTGAAGCAGTGTGTGCCACGGTTTAGTTACTACTCCTGTTTGTTTGGCTATCTACCAACTTAATTTGGGTCACATTTGTTTTCACAGAACTACCAGAACAGCAAACTTATTTCCCTGAGCAGTCATGGCTAATTCAGAATACATTACTGTACACCTAAAGTTAGGATTCCTTTTTCACATGTGTCTTATTCTGCAATTACTAACAGCTGCCATTTAATCCTCATTGGGATAATGGCAAAGAAAACAGCTCT